>CM070841.1:9585193-9642478 GCA_036326025.1 Chrosomus eos | reverse complement strand
CAGTGTCAGTGTCTCTTTCAGTTAGAATTACAACTTCTGTTTCTCCTAAAAAGAACAATCGCTAAAAAAAAGTATGTTCTATATAATGTGAATGTGTGTACAGGGCATGACATTAATTTTTTTGCTCACTGGCCATATAGATATTTTTTTAAATAATCTCATAATTTAATTTTGAGTGGCTCAATAGCGTGCGTGATATGCGATATTACCTCTATTTATTTGTTTTTATTTATTTGTTGCTATATAAATACGTGTTACAATGTGGTCAGCATACACAAAAACAAGAACATTTTCAGTAACCAATGTAACCGGAACTAAACAGCGTCTCTGCGCATTGAAAGACTGTCACTCAGCACACAGTTACATTGTTACGCCAACGGACTGTCTTTGAGTGAGTCATTAAACCGTTCATTCAACGAAAACGTTCAAAAAAGCTGATTCCTTAAACGATAGATGTAATGAAACAAGGTGTTAATTATCTTTTAACTTTGAGCTCCACTTTTCAAGGCTCAGCTGGCCAGCAATGCTTCGCTTTTGGGAAAAGCTGAAGCAATGCTTCACTTAATAGGGCTTGGGTGCCGTGTTGCATTCTGGGACGTGGCGGCCATGTTGATGGCCTCGCGAATGTAAACATACAGCAAGTTGAATGAGGAGAAGAAGCAGTGTAGGGTGACCATATTTTGTCCTGAAAAAACAGGACACTCGGCCCGGCAAACAGATAGGCCTACTCAAATGATACTCGAAGTTTACTCAAAGAAACCTTATTAATTTCAATACATTTAAAGTAGGTTATGCCTCTTCTGTATGGATAGAAATTTGTTATATTGTTATATGAAAACAGGACATGTCCTGGGAAAACAGGACAGTTGGTCACCCTAAGTGTTGGGAGAAAGAAAAGAAAGAAAAAAGATGTTAAAATCCCTAAAATAATGAGGAATTTACCGGGATACGTTAAATAGGGAAGCCAGGGACACCGGTATGTGGACAAAATCAGCACTATTAACGGTTTGGATCCATGTGAAATTTCCAACAAAGAGTGAAGCACAGACGACGACTTGCTGCCGCAGTTTTGCATAACAGATATCTTCGGCTACCTTGTTTGTGGTGTGAGCACCTACACTTCAGAACAGCTCAGAAGCTACAAGTCATTGGAGTCTCATGTGCAGTTCACAAATGGATGGGTTCAGGACCTGCAGATCATAAAGCTGGCAAACAGTGGGAACACAGTTATCCGGACAAAGGTAAGCTGCGCTCCACCTAGCTGCTAGTTTAGTAACCGTTAGTGCTAACAACCATTCACACATGTACTTTTACCTATGTGTTTCAAAAGCGTAGTTAGTAGCTGTCAACCCTCCTGTTTTTTCCGTGTTTCTCGCGTATTTTAGGTTTTTCCCGCCTTCTTCACGTTTTAGTATTTTCCCAGACTGATCTCATGAAATAGCGTATGTATAACACGCCAATTCGTATTTCCATTTTTGGCGTGCTATCAACACGCATAATCGCTTTTCAGCGTGTTTATGAACGCCGTTGACTTAACGTTACATTACTGTATATATAAATATATGACCTACCCCAACCCCGTCCCTAAACCTGCCCGTCACTGGGGTTAATACTATTAATAAGTGTTCCCCTACCATCCTAGGACAAAAAATATCGCTCGCCAGATGTAGATCTAGGTTTTTCTTCGTTTCGCTCGGACATTTAACGGCGTGTACATACACGCATACACGCCGGATAGCTCAAAATGTGTATAGATAACACGCCACTTGACTTGAAAGTGGCGTGTATGTTTACGCAAAAGTCATGATGTCATGTTGTATTTTCCTGTAAAATTTGAAATATTTAGCAACATAGCAACAGAAAGATGAATGTTAATATTTTCCGTATTTTGGGTAAGTAACCAGGGAAATTTTGCTTATTGTACGTCTATAAACGGTGCGCAGTAGTCCGAGTAGCAGTAAAGGAGGCAATCATTATGGCGGCCACGCCAAGTAATGACGTCACAACGACCAAGCCTTATAGAGACCAATGGCATTGATTCAATGCGTGACTCGATGCTTTTCCCCCCACGGCTTCCTCGCGCTGTGTAATGCTGACCAGCGATGATGCTGACACCATTCATGGTAAATACCCTTACATGTTAAAAGGATGATATGATAAATATTTTGCTTTCCTTGGAAACGGCAACCTTTTCACGAATATACATGACTTGACTTCGAAGACAGACGCACACGCTCAGTCGATCACATTCACTGTCTGTTTAGGCTTAAGTCCAAATCCACGAAGCCTCTGTACAAATCACCATGATAAATCACCATCTTGTTATCATTTTTAACTTATTTAACATTCAATACACATGGTATGAAGGGTGTAGCCTTATAAAAAAGAAAACACGCGAATATCGCGGTTGCTGCGGTTACTTGCATTCCTCTGCGGTTAGCCAGTCAGTAGCGCGGTACTGCAATTATGCAGTTATCGCGACAGTCCTAAGCGCAGCTGCTATCGTGTAGGCCAGCAGCCATATCACCCTGTAGCCCAAGACTGGTTGCCCACTGAAGCTAAGCAGGGCTGAGCCTGGTCAGTACCTGGATGGGAGACCTCCTGAGAAAACCAGGTTGCTGCTGGAAGAGGTGTAAGTAAGGCCAGCAGGGGGTGCTCACCCTGTGGTCTGTGTGGGTCCTAACGCCCTAGTATAGTGACGGGGACACTATACTGTCAAAGAGCACCGTCCTTCGGATGAGACGTTAAACCGAGGTCCTGACTCTCTGTGGTCATTAAAAATCCTGGGATGTCCTTTGGAAAAAGAATAGGGGTTTAACCCTGGCGTTACACACCACAGCTGAAATCCACCCGCATTTGGCGGGTGTTAATGTCAAGCCCTGTGTCTGTAGCATGAATTTAATCAGGACGTACTACAGTCGCCATGTTGTTGTTATCATGTGACCTACTAGCGTCATTTGCGTCGCTACACTACCATTCACAAATCCTCTCATGTGGCCTCATAGTAAGTAGGTCGGATGTTGTAGGTCGTCTGGTTACTTTTTGCCTACTGTTTTATGAGTATTTTGATTTCGAGAATACTTCTTTTGTCACATACCGTTTTTGCCAATATATAAGTATGCGATTTCAGATGCAGCTAAACATTTGGCCTGATTTCGTTTGAAATGATGCCACAACAGTTTGTTCTTTTATTTTGCTTGATATTTTGTTAATTACTTTACTACTCAGGCCATGAACATTCACACCAGGCTAATTTAACCAGGCCCCTGTGGTGCAATGATTATGGTTGTAGAGTTGTAATTTTAATCCCACACAAACCGATCATTGCTGTGATGTTCAGGTACATGCAATGTAAACATTTCACACCGATCCCCACCACCACTTTTATTACATGTCCTGAGTGGTTAAGTAGCTGTTTTCTTTTAACACTGATGCCTTTATATGTTTACGTGATGCCCTTTGCACCCAAAAGACTTTAATTAATAATATCTACACTTCTAAGTTTCACACATGTTGTTCTAGTCTGGTCAGTGTACAAATACAATAGCTTGCATTAGCAAATTGCTTTTGCTAACAATGTAATACTCTGAGCAACATAACAATGGGCAAAAATACAAAAAGTTGTAAAGTTCTAATTAAATAAAACTATTTTTTGTTGATATTTAAAATTAACTACATTTTTAAATCAACATTTCTGCCGCATTTATCAAATTTGGATGTTTTTTTTAACTGAGCTTATTGTAATGCATTGCGGGTTTGCATTTTCCACACAAAAAAAATATATGCAAGGCCTTACAGTTGAGGTATTAGGAGGAAGAATGGTAGGAGGCAGGAGAATGGTAAAACTGTTTTGGTGTCAATGATATTTAATTAACATATTTCATTTCTTTTAGTGTATTATTCTGAAGGGAAATCACATTGCCTTTGCCTGGCAATGGGCATGTTTGACAGATGTATACAAGGGTCGAGGGAAGCAACAGGGCAGCGTCACAATCTGATAGGATCAGATGTCAGAGTTTGTTCATTAATCATCCACTGATGCTCACACATGACCGAAGACAGTCACCTACAAAAGAGACTAACAAAAAGACTACCGTGTAAGTAGAGAACCCATGAGAATAATTGCATGTGCACCCAGTTGTCATTTGTCAGATTGTATGATACACTGTTGTGCAAAACATTTACTTTTTAGGGGTACAACAGCTTGTCATTGCATGGGCAGTACCTTTAAAGGGACAACTTTGTAACTTAGATTAGTAATATACCCTTAAATTATTTCTAAAAACCTTTTAGCGGTAAATGAGGTTCAAAGATAAAATTTGGAGGGCTAAGATTCATGTCAAAGGCAATTATGTCACACTAAAGCAATCAAAGACTACTGATTTTTTTTTTTTTTTACAGCAAGAGAAATCTTTAGACTACAGAAATTTTCCAAACTGAAATGTACTTTAGGTTGCACCTTTATGTTCCCTACACCTCTCTGAACGTGTAGTGCAACCAAACATGTGCATGTTAGTGTCCATGAGTTGTTGTTTGGGATGCAAGGCGCAAACGCACTGGATGTGGTCCTCCGCTGCCTGGGGTGAGGCAGAATCTTGTTGCTTCAACAGGGGGCGGGATGAGGGAGCATGCTCCAATCACCCACAGGCCACTGCTGGATATTTTATTTGTCAGCACATCTATCCGTATAAGCAGGGGACCAATGGCTGCAGAGGAAGTGGTCATTCTGTCACAGAAACAGTTGGCACAGAAGCAACATATTACAGCATTATCCAACCCCCTCCTGGTCCTCTGCCGTCATCTCCTCTCTCCCCTTCAACTCCCTCCTTTGCCTCTATCTCTCGCTCTGTATCATTTTCCTACAAGCTCTTTCAGCCATCAATGAATCGCAACCAACCCTGCTGTGGACCGACTCTTGCAGCTGGCAGAGCAAACCAGCAAGGCTGCAGAACATCTGCCATATCTTGCATGCACACAGATAATTCATACCCGTTGTTCTTTGCGATACGGCTTGCATTTTCGCCTCCAGAAATCTCTCTGTACCCCGCTCTGCTTTCTCTTTTTCCTCAAGATTTAATCCTACTAGCTGTTTTCCCCTCTCTTCTCCTCTATCCCCACTGACTCCTCCCTCTTTGCTCTCATACTCCCTCACTCACGAACGAACACACTTGAACACAAGCACACATACATACATACGCACACACACACACACACACACACACCCCTCCTCCCCCATCGCTGCAGTGTCTCTTAACTGCCTTGGAGCTAACAAGAGGGGAAATAGCACACCGACAATTATAAGAGGAGGAGAGAGCACGACACAACGAAAGAGCGACAGTGAATGAGTGCATGTGAGAGAGGAGATTCAGGCGGATCTGAGGATGTTGGCGATTCAGGACTAAGGGGACGGATCGTGCGCTCCCTCTGCCTCCCAAGCGAATGTTTGTCTGCAGTGTTGCTGGTGAATGGACGGCAAGCGGTGAAACGGTGAGGAAATATTTTCCTTTTTTCACTCTTCCTTTCACACACCCTTATTCCTCTTGTTACACCAAGGCTAGCTTCCCTGGTAGTGTCCTTGGGTTTTGTTTTTGGCTTGGGAATGTGACCGTGTTTAGTAGCTCGGGCAGGAGAATGGTATTTTCCTCCATCTCTGTGAGGTGATGCTCAGGGATGATGCTAAAGCAGCCCCCATGAGTCCTGGATTGGTTCACGAGTGTATGTTTAAGGAGTAAGCATTTTCGGTTCCTTGCCCACGTATCGTACCTAGTGATTCAGCTTGTGCAATATTAAATGGTCACATATTATTGAATCTCAAATGGAGCAGTGCACTAGGTGTAGTGTGTTCATGCCACGCTCTGCTGGCTGGTGAATATGGAAGGAGCTGAATAAGGTGCACACCCTGTGTAAAGACAGGGCTGCTGTTTCTCGTAGCGAAAGCCCGTGTCAATATTCTCCTTTTGGCCATACCTTCAGCTGATCTTTGACTCCCACTGCCCCACGTTAAACAACGACGCGTTTGCTCCCCATTGATGTGTTTGCGTGTGCCAGAGGCGGGGTTGTGGTTCACCCGTCGGCAGGCCCCCTTCCCTTCCCCCAGTAAGTGTCATTTGAAGCATTTTTGCCCTGTCTAAAATTCCTAGGATTGTTATTAGGGCAGCGGAGGGCAGTGTAGCCTAGTGACAGGGTTGTGTGTGCATGTGTGCGAGGGAACCTGCACAGGGAGGGGTTAGGTGGCTGGGGTGGAGGTATAATGGTGGAGAGATAGTAGGGGCAGAGGGGCGGAAGATGATGCGGTACAAAAAAATGAAAGGAGAAAGAAAGATAAAATATATTCCGAGAGGGCTTTGCGAGAACCCGCCACAAGCAAGGGAACGGATGTACGGGGAGGCCCACGGGCCCATTACAAATGAAGTCTCATTAAAGTCTCGATTGTTTCTCCTAAATAGCAATGCGATTAAAGGGAAAGCAAATTGCCTCTCTTGAGTAAAGAGAGTTTGCTTCTCTTGAGTAAAAGGCTGAAGTTCCGATATAAACAATAATTTCTCATCACATTCCTCTTATACCGAATAATTTGAGCTATGGTATCCACATTGATATCATTGCTCTTACACTCTGTTAACATCTTTAAAATAGAAGATTTCAAAGCAATACCATGGAATATTTAGTTTTTTTATTCTTACATTAAATTCTTTATTTAGTATCAATACTCTGAAGAATCTTTTTCTTTACTCTAAAGAATCTTTGTGCAATAGAAAGGTGTATGACACCACAGATGCCAATAAACAATCTTTATTTTTAAGAGTGCATTTTCGTTTCTCCGAAGGAATTT
Organism: Chrosomus eos; assembly: GCA_036326025.1. Classification (NCBI taxonomy): domain Eukaryota; kingdom Metazoa; phylum Chordata; class Actinopteri; order Cypriniformes; family Leuciscidae; genus Chrosomus; species Chrosomus eos. Next base: position 9,635,649 of record CM070841.1, on the reverse strand, counting down.
TAGGAGAAACATCGACATTAAATTAAATGTAGCTGAGAACTCCTGAGCTATAACAGAGCAACCGTTGAGCAGTATGATTTTCCTCAGGGGAGGTTCGGCAAGGCCAGCGAGCAGTCATGCTAGCTAAGTTCACTTCATTACAGCATAGTAGCACCGGTGTTGCTCAATACAGTGCTAATACAGTAAAAATGCTGTGTTACTCATGAAGACAGGAAAATACAGACTACGCTAAGATGAGCAGATACACACACACACACACACACACACACACACACACACAAATACGTTTGTTTTTGTGATTTATGAGGACATTCCATAGGCGTAATGGTTTTTATACTGTACAAACTGTATATTCTATCCCCCTACACTGCCCCTATCCCTAAACCTACCCCTTACAGGAGACATGCTGCATTTTAACATTTTTAAAAAACATTGTTTTTTATGTTTTTTAAGCTGTTTGAAATATGAGGACTCATGCAATGTCCTCATATATCATGTGTAAGTTGTAATACCAGTGTAATATGCATGTCATTACACACATTTGTGTCCTCATATATCACAAAAACAAGCACACACACACACACACACACACACACACACACACACACACACACACACACACACACACACACACACACACACACACACACACACACACACACACACACACACACACACAACCCCACATACTGACCAAACTGCAGGATGGTTGTGCAACATCAGCTAAGAACCAGTTAATATGTGTACATCCTGTGCTGTCGTCTAAATGATGGCCGTTATGGGAGGCACACCCTCATTTTAATATTGCTCCGCATTTGCTTAAAAGAATGCGAGGAAAATCATAGATGTCAAAACACAGGCATCAATGTCAGTGATATTCAAACACTATAAACGTCAACAACAATATGATCACAATGAAAGCTCAGTCTCAAATGATGGTTAAAAATAAACTTCACTTGATTGCCAGGTAGCTCATTTAACTGTGAACCAAAATTGTGCTGTAAACAAAACCATCTAAAGCACAGAACGTCGAATTGTTATGCATTTGGGTCATGTTTTAAAAATACCTGAGCTTGCCGCTTTGATAGCCAAGCACGGCATGCACACGAATTTCATTTTAATTCATATTTTACAAAAGAAAGTCAAATTTTTTATTCAACATGCTTCTGTCACAGAAGCGTTCACTGGAGTGTTTAATTTGTGGCGTCACACTACATAAGTAGACTAAATAATTCTACCCTTGTTATTGAGAGTATGCTTAAAGGACAAAAATGGGAAGCATGAAAATAATCAGGAGAAAAAAATTCAACACTGATAAGAACATTCTTGAAAGGGAAATGGCAAAATATACACATGCTGCTTTCAGAGTGAATGCTTGAATGATCATAACCAGTTTTTGGCACCACAGTAGTGGTTTGGCAAAACACCTCGCTGGTGACCTTACATGCTCTGATAGCCAGCTGTTCATTAATGCTCAGGACAAATCACACATCTGCCATTGAGGATACAGTTTCTAACGGGTACTGCTTATTAAAACAGTAATTAGTTTTATTTAGCATTTCTGACACGTTGTTTATGATTCCTGACTGTTTTGCAGTAAAATGTGTGATATTTTTAAAGGTTTGCGGATTAGTCAGATAAAAGTGCTTAAAGCGAATGCTGATTATTTAATAGCTTAAATGTGCAGCATGTTACAAACATGCTAAATCTACAGTCTGGAAGTCAGTCAGTCTGTCTTTCTGAATTTATCATCATTATGTCCTTAAAGATGATGTAATTTGTTAAAATAATGTCTTTTATCCCAGTTTAATGTGCAGAGAATGTGCAGAATAGGTTGACTTAACAGAAAATGGTAACACACGTGGTACTTTCAACATTTCACTCTTTGAGCACTTTGACATAGCAACACTGGCTAAACCAATGGTGTCAGTTTGGGGCGGGGCTATCTGTTTGTCTAACCAAAGGAAGATGGACAGAGTGTTTGGAAACTGATTTAAAAAACAATCAATGACTGCATCCGAAATCGCTACATCCCAACTAAACCGTAGGCAAAAAATATTATGTTACAAGAGTAGTATGCTTGAATTCACAGTACTCATAAAAGAGTAGCCATAATCTAGTGCCATTAATGGCATAAAAATGGGATTTTTTTGCACAAATTACACTTTTTTTTTACATTAAACTTTACAGTCATAATTTACTCACCCTCGTGTTGTTCTAAAATATGAATATTTCTTCTTTAAAAACAAAAGATGAAATTCTGAAGACCATGTTTTACATGTTGCTGTTTTACATGTACTTACAATGAATGTGGACTGAATTATTCAGGTTTTATGAAATGGGTCAATTGATTCAAAAAAGATCTGACTCAACAGAGTGATCCATTCGGACATCAGTACTGCAAACCCGTGAAGATTTCAAATAACCTAAAATAATATATTGCACTGCACAAATGATATGGACAACTTTTATGGTGCTTTTGCATCCTTTTTGAGATTTTAGTCCTCATGCATTGTAATTTCAAGTAAATAATGTGACCAGTACATTTTTTCGAATGTTTCCTTTTGTGTTCCATGGAATGAACTCATACGGGTTTGGAACAACATGAAGGTTCTGATTAATAATTCCAATCCCACATATGAAGAATAATAAGCTCTCCTTTCAGCTGGAGTTTCTCTTTAAGAGATATCATATTGAAAAAATGCAGCGTGCATATTGTGCAAGACTTGTCTTCTGATATAGATTGGCTAGAATTGGAGTAGCTACTCGGTGAAGTGGACTGAAAGGGCTTTTCTCAGTGAGTGCATGGAAAATCCAACACTCTGACAAGCTTGGGGTCAAGAGGTGACCAGGCCCTTGTTTTATAGAAACGCACGTGAGAGAGGCCTTTTGTTGAATTGAAACAAGTCATTAGCTATAACCAAGTGGTCTGCTTATAAGAAACACTGTGGAATTCTATATGATATAAGTCACATCCAAGTCTTAGGTTGGTTCAGTTAAGGTTTAAAGATTGTTAGAAGAGTGTTAGAAGATTCAAAGTAAAGCCAGGAGCGTATGCTCATTTGGTCTGGGAGAAAAGTTGCCCGAATTGTGTGACAGGCTTGACCTCATGTTACTGTGAACTAAACAAACAGGCCCTGCTTATGCCAATCCCATTTGAACAAGGATATATTCTTAGTGATCATAGGCGATAAAGATTATACACTTGTTGTATAGGAGTTCTGAGTGGTTCTTAGCATGTTGTTACTGAGTAGATGATTGCCAGAGTGTTCTGGTTGGTTACTTTAGGTTACATGAAACTGCATACACTTGACATTTTAAATGAAGCCACCCTCCCATTCATGCTAAGTTTGTATCTGTATCACCTTTACATGTTTGCTTATTGCACCTTTATGCGTGTTCATTTACAAAGCAAAGTGATTTGGCACAAAAGTACAGTTGTCATGACATCAGCAGGATGAAATGGATCCGACTGTTAATTCTGTAGTCAAGATCACATTTCTCCTGATGAGTCAACTCAGTATTGGCTTATGTGTACAGTTGTTATCAGCAGTTTGTTCCACAGTGCAGTTTTGCATATCACAAAGAAAAGGTTTCATATACTGTGTTAAAACTTGCAGAAGGAAGTAGGTTCGAGAACTGAAATGACATGTTCTATTTTGGCTTTTAGAATTTTTTTTATCTTGGACTTTATCTGCAGTATATATTCTAATATATTAATATATTCTGTTTTATTCCTATAATAATATTTACATTGAACTTAAATACTTTCAAAGAATTTATTAGTCTTAGTTAATTTCATCATTTACTAATACATTATTAAAATCAAGAGTTGTTAATATACTACTGAGCTAACATGATCTAACTGAACAGTAGTGCTTTTATTAAAAAAGATTCATAAATACTATATAAATATATAAAATAAATACTAATGGAATTACAAATTATACATTTTAAACTAAAATTTTACATTAAACTAAAAAATATTTGTATTAGTAGCCTATTATTTTAGAGCAGGTTAAATAAAAATAAAAAAGAATTATGTAAATATTCATACTTTTTACAGAAGAATTTTTGTTACATTAAATCACCAAATGAAACTGCAAAAAATGATGACAATTTCAAACAGGTTTCCTGAACTCTCCCCCTTCTGCCACTGGTTGGACAAACAGATAGCTCCTCCCCCAGATTCACTCCATTGGTCGAGCTGTTGCTACGTTGGGCTGGTCGGAATAGAGGAAACAGAGCCAGTTTAAATACAATTTCAAGTACTGTACAATCAACCTACGAATGGCTTACATATAGTCATCTCTACATGTTAAACTGGAATAGGTGAATGTATTTAAACAGACTAAATTTACCTGAAACATAGAAACTCATTTGCAAATGTTACACGCATTATTTTTTTAAACTAAAGCTGTAAAGGTGAGCATGTTGGATGAGCCTTTGGTCAAGCGTGGCTTTATGCGACGTCTGGCTCTATCACTTGGAAATGGCACTTGGCAGGAAGAGGAGGCACGTACTGTTATCTAGGTCAGCAGGTACGGGGAGAGGGACTCTGAGGTGTTTGCATCGTTTTTGTGTACACATCCCACCAAGGGAAGTGGTTTAAGAAGCTTTAACAATACCTAAATTAAACAATGGTTTAACAAAAAAATCACATAATAATGTAATGCATCATAATGACATGTTCGATTATAAAATCCAGCATATCAACTGGCTTATTCGCAATTTATTTAGATGAAGTCATACACGTGCGGCCATCTAATCACATTTTCCGCTTTTGTGAACCGCATCCGACTTCAATGACATAAAGCAGATTTTAATGCATCAGTCAGAGTTTGATGAGCTGAGAGGTATTTTCATACAGATTATACAGTTAGGGATTATGCCATTTGTATGAATGGATTGAGAAACTCTGATCTAATTGCTAAGTATTGCAATCACACCTGATAGGAAAGCAATCACAAATCTGTGGAAAATATTGAACATTTTACTTTAATCTCCTGCTTCCGAATCCCCCTCCCCCTATTATATAGAATTATTTTTGTAATGTTATATACACTACTGTATATGCCACCATATTACTGTATGTAAACAGTTTTCATCTCATTTGCATATTTTTTTCTTATTTCTAACCAAATTAAGGAGACTCATCTGAGGCAAAGTTGATGCTTAAATGAATCATAACTCGATTGATTCTCCCGGACTATGAAAGAGCACCTCTGAGCGATGCAATTTTTCTCTGGGACTGCTGCAAGAACCGTCCTACAGTATTTGTGTGTGTGAGTGTGACCGAGCATAGATGAGCTAAGAGGGTCCTCTTTTCTGTTCTCATTACAGAGCATCATTGTATTCGTCTGCATGGCCGTAACAGCGGTCATATGACTGAGGGGTAGGTGGAGGGGTGCCACCACCCCATGAGCTCTCCTTCAGTCATATGACCGCTGTTATGGCCATGCAGACGAATACAAAGATGCTCCACATGATGCATAGGGTTTGAGTAAGTCTAACCATGTCAATGTTGTCAAATAACTAGGCTACCTGAACTATTAAAGCCAGATGATATTCAAACTGCTGTGCTAGCATACTGCTACAGTTATGTTTTGCGCATAGGGGAATATTCCAGGTTCAACACAAGTTAAAGACCACATGAAATAGTTTAACGTGTGTAGTTTTATATTGCCTGTGTTGTATGTTCCTATTGAAACAGGAAGTTGTGGTGGGACATGTTTAACAACTCGTCTCCCTAGGCTTTAGCAATGTCACAGGGGTGAAACATGACTTGCTGCTTGCAAGTGGTATTGGGGGAGGGGCATTCACATTCTAGAGAGCATTTGATTAGATAAAAATCTGTAGTGCAAGAGTCGTCATCAATATCTTTCACTGGTTTCCGGAGACAGCATGAATTAGAAATCCACCCTATTTTCTAAACGCATGTTAGATCTTATTGTGAACGATTCATCCATGCAAGTGTTTTTATTTTTTTTTGACGTAATTATTAATCAATATGCCATTAAAGGAGATTCTGGTGAACACTCAGACTTCTCTTTGGTGACATATGCCGGCCATTTCCATTTATTAAGTCCACCCAGTCCCTTTCTTACAATTAACCGTAAGCTCACAGTCAGATCTGCCTCCATCCAATCAACAACCAGATAGAACCAACTGTTTTACTTGGATGTACATCAATATTATAGATGAAAAGATCTGTGGTGCTTTATATAGCACCATTATATCAGCCATTTGCCACTGGTGGGCCAATTTTCATGGGTAAAATCATGCCATTTCGATAGGAATCCACATGATCTGGAATTTCACGTGAGGACAATAGATTTCCCCACGTAGATTTTTGCAGTGAGTTGAATTTGGTCCCGTGAATTTTCTGCAGTGACCAACAGAGAGCTTTCATCTCAGCAGTGCTTCATACTTCACTACACTATTGACAACAGGCAACAGACCTTTTTGCCTGCTAAATTTACAGTGACCGCACCTTTAGACAGTTAACACTATCAACCATTACTGTCAAAATATTGGTCACCATCATGAAAGTTTATTATTTGCATGCGTTTTAAAGCCATATCAGTCTTAACTTCTGATATGTGGTTTTCTGAGCACACACACATGAAGCATGGGCACAGAGAGCTGGATGTCAGATAGATGGTGTAATACTCCCATGGGTATTAAACCAAGTTCTCTTTCACGTCTTATTGTGCTTAAGCTGTCAAATACACACAAGGTCATGCCAAAAACACGAAAAGATCACATAAACACAGACGGTAATGCTTGTGAACGTAAACAGCAAGTAAAGAAATCGCATGTGTTTATTAGATCTGTGTATTAAAGTGAAAGCAGCGTAAAATACAGTACGTACTGCTGTATATGCTGTTAATATGAATCAAATAACAAAAGAAACACAGAAAATCACTGATTGGATAATTTTAGTAGCTTTAATAAGAATACATTTCTTACTTGAATGTTGCTGTTAAATGCTCTGGTGAGGACATAAACATGGCAGACTGTGTAAAGCGCACTCAGAGGGGGTCTATGCTAATTGGGCATAATCTGTCAGCAGTCATGGGCGGGGCCTAAGCATATGTGACATCACACAGCTAAAATCTGCATACGCCTTGGCTGAATCTGGAATCGCCCCCTTAACCCTCAACAGGGGCGCCGCCACGAATTTTGGGCCCCATGACAAAAAAATCACATTGGGCCCCCTCTGCGCAGCTGTTGTCACCACATCTCTAGGACCTAACTGTCCCATCAAAAGCTTTACATAATTCTAATCAAAGGCTTGCAACTGTCTTGCTTCTTGTAGTTCTACTAGTACTAGCACAATATTTACTGCTGGTGATTTATAAATGCAAGTCTGCATACAGTATGCATTTCAATATTTTTTTTGCCAGACACCAATAAATAACACTAACACTACAGAACATTGACACAAATACATTAGATACTGTGTGTGTGTGTGTGTGTGTGTGTGTGTGTGTGTGTGTGTGTGTGTGTGTGTGTGTTGCCCTTCATGATGGAAAATAATAATGTCTGTATAGATGTCATTTACGGCCAAAATTCAGTCTAAACGAACTGATCAAACTGGATTATTTTAATACTGTCTGTAACTTACTTGCAGGTTGAGGTAAGATACTTATTGTTTCTAACTGCATCTACTGTACAGACAGGAGATTATTTTTTTTAATTGTCATAATGGGCAAAAATATTTTTTGTTGATGTCAAAAAAAAATTTATGGTAAAAAAGAGCAAGAGAGACAGAGAACCCCACACAGACTCCCTGGAAGGATGCTAAGTCATTAACACAATGTTGCTCACCTTCTTCACTGGGACAGGGACAGGGAGGGGTGCAGTTAGTATGGGGAGACTGGGGTGCTGTTGTTGTTAAGTCTGCTAAAAGGGGCATGGATGATTCAATATGAATATATTGCTAAACGTTTCCCTGCACTTATTAAATGTTGATGAAATGTAGGCTAACATTAGCCTGCAGCTAGCTAGCTTATTTCACTATGGACAACCGGTTACCACTCACAGACTAAAGGCTACCCACCTTTCTTTGTGAAAAACTGGTATACAGAACGACAGCCTTTCCTCTCTCTCTTTCCTTTTCTGGAAACGTACTCGGTTACTAACGTAACCTCGGTTCTCTCTAGAGAGGGAACGAGTACTGCGTAATATCTTACGCTATGGGGAAAACTCTTTTCCACGAGATATTGAAGCCAAAAATTATCCTTAATTTTTTATTAATGTAAAACGCTTTGCAGCAGCAAGCAGACATAGGCGAGACAGCTCGCGCGCCTATTGGCTGCCCTGCGGCAATAGCAGCAGCCTATCGAGAGAGGCTCTGCGTGACGTCACGACAAATGGGGGCCTTTCGCGCCCATATCGTCACGTCCCGCCAGAAAGGGCGTGGTCTCGCCCCATATCTAGGCTCGATAGCTGCTCTTACGTTGGTTTTCATCGCCGAAGTGAACCAGAGCGTATTCCAAGCACGGCAAGATACGCAGTACTCGTTCCCTCTCTAGAGAGAACCGAGGTTACGTTAGTAACCGAGTACGTTCTCTTACGAGAGTATCTCTCGTACTGCGTAATATCTTACGCTATGGGGAACACAATGCAACACGCCGTGCTGGTAGGGATCCAACACCAAAGTCCCAGGGGCCGAAGCCCGGGGCGCATATAGTGCATAATCACCATAAACTCACAGAGAGTGAGGGAAGAGAGGCTAGAAGCATCATTCCCTGTAAATAGCATCCGAAGGAGCTGATCATGTGACAAATAGACCATACCGTCAGGGTGAACATTCAGCCTGAACTGGGTGGCCACAAATGTGTCGACATTTTAATGAGCTGCTGTACCGGTCAGTGAGCAATACGCAGGTCAAACTCAGTATCTGAGCCGCACAGCGGGCAGATAGCACTGAACTTTATACCGCCAAAAGCTTAGCTTGCAAGGCGGGAACCTCCAGGTTATAGTATTTTATAAATGTAGACGGCGAGGCCCAGCCCGCGGCCATACAATATCTTGCAGGGTAACCCCGCTAGACCATGCCCACGAGGAGGCCATGCCTCTTGTGGAGTGCGCTCCAACACCCAAAGGGCACTGTAGGCCCTTAGAAGTGTAAGCCAGCGCTATGGCACCAACTATCCATCTGGATAGGCTCTGTTTCGAAGCGGCAAGTCCCTTAGCACGGCCGCCAAACGAAACGAAAAGCTGCTCAGTCTGTCTGAAACCAGACGAGCGGGACACATAAGCCCTTAGTGCCCTAACAGGGCAAAGGAGACTCGCGTCCTTCTCCTCATTGAGAACCGGACGGGCAGACAGGGAAATCACCTGGGCCCTGAACGGTGTGTTGAGGGATTTTGGCACGTAGCCGTGCTTCGGTTTGAGTATGACCTTAGAGTCATTAGGTCCAAACTCCATGCATGACGCGCTCACTGAGAGCGCTTGCAAGTCCCCTACGCGCTTCACTGAAGCGAGAGCCATAAGAAACGCTGTCTTGAAGACAAGTGTTTCATGTCTGACGACTGGATTGGCTCGAATGGGGCACCTTTCATGGCCTCCAAGACCGTGGAAAGGTCCCATGTCGGGACTGAAGGGGGCCTGGGAGGGTTTAGCCTCCGAGCTCCTCTAGGGAAACGCACGACTAAGTCGTTCTTTCCTAGTGACTGGCCAGACACGGGTTTTACAAACGTTGCTATGGCCGCCACGTATACTTTGAGCGTGGAAGGGGTCCTGCCCTTATCCAGTAGCTCCTGAAGGAAGGAAAGCACTTCCGTAACCCCGCAGTCTACAGGTGAAAAGCTCTGCGCTTGACACCAAGCAGAGAACACAGACCACTTCGAGGTGTAGAGCCGTCTGGTAGACGGGGCTCTAGCCTGCGCGATCGTGTTTAACACTCCCTCTGGGAGGTCAGCGGGTACCCGTTGATGGCCCCTGCGTGCAGGGACCACAAATCCGGGCGAGGATGCCAAATCGAGCCTCCCGCCTGAGAGAGGAGGTCTCTCCTCAACGGTAAAGGCCATGGGGCAGCGCTGGTCAGCTGCATCAGGACAGGGAACCACGACTGGTTTGTCCAGAGCGGAGCTATGAGTAGCACTGGGCATCCCTCCCTCCTGATTCGCTCCAACACCTGAGGCAGGAGTGAGACAGGGGGAAAAGCATATAGGGGGCGGCGGGGCCAACATGGGCCAGCGCCTCCCGGCATTTCGAGAAGAATCTCGGGCAGTGAGCGTTTTCTTGGGACGCGAACAGGTCCACCTGCGCTTTGCCAAACGTTTCCCACAGCAGCTGGATCGTCTGCGGGTGCAGAGACCATTCTCCTGCTGGGACGTTGTTTCTGGACAGCCTGTCTGGCCCCACATTTAGGTGACCAGGCACATGCGCCGCTCTCAGCGAGAGCAGGTTGTGCTGAGCCCAGACCAGGAGGCGTTCCGTCAGCCTGTAAAGGTTTCGGGACCTGACGCCGCCCTGGTGATTTATGTACGCCACCACTGACATGTTGTCCGACCGGACCAATACGTGGTGGCCTTTTATCTGGGGACAGAAGCGCCGTAGCGCTTTGTCGACTGCTATTAATTCCAAGCAGTTTATGTGAAGGAGCTTCTCCCGTACTGACCATAGGCCAGCTAGCGGTCTGCCTTCGAGCAGCGCTCCCTGCCCCGAAGTGGAGGCGTCCGTAGACACCACCTTCACACTCGAGGGGATCCCCAGACTCACACCTGACTGATACCAGTCGGTTGCTTTCCATGGTTTCAGAGCCGAAATGCACTGAAGGTCGACCCTGAGGCGAAATAGACCTGCGGTCCACGCCCTGGGGGGAACTCGTGCTTTTAGCCATAGCTGCAGTGGGCGCATGCGGAGCAGGCCCAACTGGAGTACGGAGGCTGCTGAGGCCATCAGACCCAGCATTTTCTGAAACCTTCTGAGCGGGACTATAGAGCCGTGGCGGAAGGATCTCGCGACGTGCTGAATATTCAATCCGCGCTCCGGTGACAGGCGTGCTGTCATGGATAGCGAGTCTAACACTGTTCCCAGAAAGGAAATTCTCCGACTGGGGAGCAGTGAGCTTTTCGCCCAACTGACTGTAAGGCCCAGCTCCTCGAGGTGCTTGAGTAATGCGGCCCTGTGTTCTATGAGCTCCGTTCGTGAACGAGCTAGAATCAGCCAATCGTCCAAGTAGTTCAAAAACTCGCATGCCCCGAAGTCTCAGGGGGGGCGAGGGCCGCGTCCATGCACTTCGTGAACGTACGGGGTGCTAGGGACAGGCTGAACGGCAGGACTGTGTATTGATATGCCTGGCCCTCGAAGGCGAATCTCAAGAATCGCCTGTGATGGGACGCTATTTGTATTTGAAAATAGGCGTCTTTCAGATCTATTGACATGAACCAGTCTCCTTGGCGCACTTGCGCGAGGATTTTCCTGGTCGTAAGCATTCTGAACTGGCGCTTCACAAGCGTTCTGTTCAGCAGTCGCAGATCTAGAATGGGTCTGAGCCCACCATCTTTTTTCGGTACCAGAAAATATCTGCTGTATAAGCCCCCTTCGCCCTGAGATAGAGGTTCTATAGCCCCTTCTCTCAGTAGTTTCGCTATCTCGGCTCGAAGTAGATGAAACACTTCGCTTTACACCGTAGTTTCGACTCGCGCCGTATAACGGCGGGGGCGTCGAGCGAACTGTAGCGAACAGCCTCTCGTTATAGTGTTCAACACCCATTCTGATACCCCGGGAAGCCTTGACCACGCATCTGCGTGAATAGCTAGGGGTAGAATGAAATCTGGGCTCTGGCCGCGGCAGGACGGCGGCTCGAGAGCCCCTATGTACTGGGAACACAACACCGTGTTTACAGCGTTCGAGGCGGGGGGCGCGCTGATCACAGCGGGCAGCCTGGCCGCGCTCAGCTTCTCTATGGCGGGACGCGCAGAGAAAGCGAGCGGGGCGAATCCCGTGGGATTCGGCGCGTGTGAGGGAATGTGGGCACATTTACTACATGCGGGCACATTTACTACACTGAGAATACTGTCAGCTCGCGCCGACTAAATCACTGCTGTGTTTACAGCGTGCGAGGCGCGCGCTGATCACAGCTGGCAGCCTGGCCGCGCTCAGCTTCTCTGTGACGGGTTGTGCAGAGAAAACGAGCGGGGCGAATCCAGTGAGATTCGGAGTGTCTGTGAGAAATGCGGGCGCGAGACAGCGGGCACATTTTCAGCACGGAGAACACTCGGCTCGCGCCGACTGAATCAACGCTGTGTTCACAGCGTGCGAGGTGCGCGCTAATCACAGCGGGCAGCCTGGCCGCGCTCAGCTTCTCTGTGACGGGTTGTGCATAGAAAGCGAGCGGGGGTGAATCCCGTGGGATTCGGCGTGTCAGTGAGGAAATGCGGGACAGCGGGCACATTTACTGCACTGAGAACACTGTCGGCTCGCGCCGACTAAATGTGTGTTAGTTTCGTTTTTACAGAAACCAAGGGACACGCATCATGTAGTGTAAGCGGGCATAGTATGGGCGCGTTCACTACATTTTCTGCACAACCAACATGAGTTGGTTTTATTTGTGCTAGCCCTGCACCATGGCGGGCTGTGTCTGGGTGTGGGAATGGGCACTGGGACGTGGGCATTCTTACAACACTCGTAACACCATCGGCCGTGGCCGGGACACCAGAAAATGCACTCTTTATTGGATTTATCTGGGTAGCCATAGAAACGGCTTTTGTGCGCAGGCAAGCGGGCTGAGACACCGGCTGCTTCACTGCGAAAGACACTGGGACAGTCACAACGCATGGAACTGAACGAGCGAGAAGTTTTGGTGGAAATCCGGCCGCAGCGGGATCTGAACACCGTCACTTTCCTAGAGAGACTAGGAAGGCCTTGAGACCTCGGGCTTTACCTCAATCCTCGGCCGGGGCCCGCGCTGAGGGGGGCGGCGTCCAGCAGAGCGAGAGCGCGGTGTTTGATCTCGGGCCTGGCGGCGCTGCTAGTTAGCCGAAACGACGGCCTTTGTGCGCAGGCAAGCGGGCTGTGGAACCAGCTTGCTCACTGCGAAATACACTGGAACAGTCACATTGCTTGGAACTGAACGAGCGAGAAGTTTTGGTGGAAATCCGGCCGCAGCGGGAACTGAACACCGTCGCTTTCCTAGAGAGACTAGGAAGGCCTTGAGACCTCGGGCTTTATCTCAATCCTCGGCCGGGGCCCGCGCTGAGGGGGGCGGCGTCCAGCAGAGCGAGAACGTCGAGGAACACGGAGCGCTCAGCTTCCGTCATCTCGGATAGTTAGCCACAAATGTTTCTCACCATTCAGGGGGAAAGGCGCGGGTCTCGACTGTGACGGAGCTTCGTCTTTCCCGAGAAAGCGTCCGTCCAGCCTATTGCGCGTTAGTTGCGCGAGCGCCTTTCAGTCGAGGCCGATGTAATCCACGGCTTGAGAGAGCGGACGCATCGGCTCAGTTTCAATGCCGTCTCCGGTAAGTTCGTCGAGCTCAAGTGCGGACGCGGCGGCAGACGGCGGCCACTGTCCGTCCGTGGGCGACTCGAGCGAAGCCGGCGAAGCTGGCGGGCGAACCGGCGAGCTTTGGCGGGCTGGAAATAGCTCGGGCGCGCGCTGGGCGCGGCGCTTCTTGCGGCGCGGCGTCACGGCAGGCTGGGATGCGGGCTCGGATAACGCAGCTAGGCGAGTCCGCAGAGTCACCATAGGCAAACGTTCACAATGATGGCATCCGCCGTCAGCGAGCGCGATGGCCGCGTGATCCAAACCCAGGCAGGACACGCAGATGACATGGCGGTCCTCATCGCTGAGTGGGGCTCGGCAAGAACCACAGGAAGGCATCTTTAAAAAGACGCCGCTCTTTTAGAGGGTGGGAAAAAAAGGCAGATAATGCAATCACACACACTCTAAGCAGAGGAAAGGATATGTACGCCGGAAAGCGCAGCAGGTACGGCGGCTGAAGGCGGCGAGGCCAGCGACTCCAGGGTCGATGGCACGTCCCGCTGAAGGCTACAGGTCGACGGCGCGGCTTCTCACTCTGGATCCAGCGATGCGGGAGGCTTCGCTGAAGAGATGAAAATCAACGTAAGAGCAGCTATCGAGCCTAGATATGGGGCGAGACCACGCCCTTTCTGGCGGGACGTGACGATATGGGCGCGAAAGGCCCCCATTCGTCGTGACGTCACGCAGAGCCTCTCTCGATAGGCTGCTGCTATTGCCGCAGGGCAGCCAATAGGCGCGCGAGCTGTCTCACCTATGTCTGCTTGCTGCTGCAAAGCGTTTTACATTAATAAAAAATTAAGGATAATTTTTGGCTTCAATATCTCGTGGAAAAGAGTTTTCCCCATAGCGTAAGATATTACGCAGTACGAGAGATACTCTCGTAAGAGAACCAGATTTTATCTTACTATTCGACATTATGGTCTCTCTGTATTTCTAGCACGCCGGCGCCTTCGCCGTGCGATTGACTGTCTGCTAAACACCGTCACCGATGCGCGTGCTTAGGCAGGACCAAACCATTTCATGCAGATACATGGGGGTGGTCTGTCAATATGGATATTTACTTTTTAGTCAATGGGATATTTAACTTTTATTGCCAAAATAAGTCAAATAAAAGACATAATTCAATTTATTATTATTTGAAATATACTCAATGATGATGTTTTATATATATATATATTTTTTTTTTCAAAAAGTTTTTACCTATTTGCTGGGCCCCCTGTCAGTCAGGGGCCCTTGGAATTGTCCTAACTTTTCCCCCCTATACGGCGCCCCTGACCCTCAATCACTATTCCCTACGTTAGTTCACTTGAAGGAGTGGATGAAAACGAGTTCGGACATCCGTTGATCGTACATCGGTTGGACATTCGTTATTGCAGTGCAATGTGGGATTGAATAAGTGCACTCAATAACGTCCACTATGGTTTCGGACACCACTACAAATGGATGCCCCCTCTAATAACGCCTTATTTGATGGTATAGGGGGGCGATTTTGGATTCAGCCCTTATTTTGAGACACTGCTTATGATTTAAGGGGATTTAAAAAAGAGGATTGGGTGGATTTTTACCATTACAGGGTGGTACACACTGCCGACACACATTTATGTTCAAACACCATGTAAAAGTGAATTTTGCATTATTGGTCCCCTTTAAAATAATTTATTGGCAAAGTGATTGTAATCAACATTATGCTATAACTATTAAAGTGTTGCACGTTCCTTCAAAGTAAGGTACATTCTTGTCTGACAACCTTTCATAAGCATCATTCTGGCCAGTTTTGTGCCGATACTCCCCCTCACGGTCTGTGTTTACAGTGAATAGTGAAATCACACCCCAGCTAAGTGCAGCAGCTAGGGCTAGCGCAGCGATAAACCGTCCCCTTCCTTCAGAAACATGCTGTGCCTCAAAACGGCTCATATCTTATCAAAGCCTGAATTTGAACATTACACACAACCAAAGCAGTGCTCAAAGACAGATTAGCAACATGTCGCTCTTGAGCTTGGTCAGACCTCTTTTGTTTTCATTTATTTGACAGCGGCTGAGGTTTAAAGGTTGTGGACAAACGCAGACTGTTAGGCTCAGAACTTAAAGTCCAACCAAGAGTTGGTACAACCATTTCCCCCTCTTCAGTCTGGTTTCCCCTATATAGATGGTTCCCATTAGCAGCTATGCAAAAACATTCACAGTACACAGACATGCATTGTCAGGGCAAGAAGCACATGTGACTGAGAACAACACTTTTAATAGGGGCCAGGCCATGCCCCTACCTCTCATGGGACCCTTTATGACAAAAACAGATCTGCTATACAGTCGCCCACCATCAACGCCGGCCCCAGCCAAATCAAAAGTCCTCTGTTTTGGGGCTGCTATTGACTGAAACACTGCCACTCATTGTTTCTCCTGATGTTTGCACTGTGGTACAACAAAGCTGTGTCCTTTGAGCAAGACATCTTGGGTCGGTTTTGGGCCATGAGTGTACAAAGCTTTGGACAAATGTGATTGTTTGAAGCTCATCATGTGACACCCCCACACTCATTTCCAATGCATACAATCCCTTCATCCAGACGTGATGAAACGCATATGCCTGGAACACTTCATAAACATGTTAAATATGCTACTTTCCACAACACTTCACTCCTTTTTGTATTTTCCCATAGTGCGCATAAAAACCTTTTTAAAGACTTTGGCCAGAGGCCAAAATTAACATTCACAGAGTGCCAAATGCTTTTGGCAAATAAATAAAAGTTGCAAGGTAGCTGCATGGCAATTATCTAGCAAACTATGCTGCGAGTGCAACCCAATCTCATGAGAAAACAGAACTATTTTACAATGTGGTAATTTCGTACAATGTGATTTGATTTTCAGAAAAAAACTTAAGTATGAAGGTCCACCTCTAATCTTAACCCTCAGTTGGGCGTAAGCAGATCGCAAGAAAACGTACAACTGTGATTGTAAGAATTAGCCACCAATTAGCCAAAGCATAAAATAGTTAGAAAGTGGCGAGTGACACAATGGACTGCATCGTTTGTCGCAAACATAAATGAAAAAAAAAACGGATCAAATATTCCATTGTCATATGGACACAATTTATTATTTACACCTTTATGCTTGCTTGATTTTTTCCCAAAAAATGTTTACGCTTCCATATGAATAACATTGTATGAATTCATATGAAGTTGCCACCTCATAAAATAGTTAAATTTTCTCATGAGATCTGGCTGCACTCACAGTATAATATTGAAGTTAGACACCACTGTGCTAACTTGCAAGTAACTTTAATTTGAGGCTGAAATGTTCTTGCTCTGTGGCCCCTGGACTTTCTAAAGTTGAGTAGCTTTGCTTATATATAGACATATAACTAATTGAGCTTTCAGTGAAGCTCAGTGGTTTATTGAGATACTGTGACTTCAGACGAAGATAAGAGGAAAAACTCTGACCTTGACTGATTTAGTAATTAGTCATAATGCAGAACGACTTCACCTGATAACCCGACGCTGTGTCTCCTAATTCATTCTCATAAAGCTTTGTCTCACTTCACCTCACACTGTCACAATCTTCACAACCTGTCACAATTAAAATCTTCTAAGCGCTATTACTTACAGTAAAGGGCCTCTATCTCTTTGATCAAGTACTTGGGCTGGACGTGACTCAAGTCTAAGCACTTGTCCCCTGGAAGGCCTGGTATCTTGTCATAGCAAAAAGAAAGGAAATTAAGCAGAATCTGTGATAAAAAAGCGTATAAAGGAATGTAATAATAGGTTGTAACCCACCAGGCATGGCCTTAAAGAAATAGTTCACACACAAATCATAATTCTGTTATCATTTACTCACTCTCATGCCATTCCAAACCTGTATATTTTTGTTGCTGTTGTTGGTCTTCATGGAGCACAAAAGGAGAAATTTAGCAGAGTGTTCACATTGCCCTTTTTTCATACAATGATGTGAATGGAGACCAAAGAAAAAAAAAGTCATTATTCACTGATAATCTGTTGCAGCTCTCAAATCTCATTAATGTTCACATATATTGTTGCATCAAGATGTATCATGTCAAGTTTGAGATCAATAATGGGAAATTGCATTCAAAATGCACATTTGTTTTATGGAGTCATACATGAAATGTAAAGTAAGAATTTGTTCATCTGATTTATTAATTCAATTTAAATTAAAATGAAGTAATGAATTAGTACAAGATGACCATGATTTACCTTAAACGAGGGATCAGTTTGATAAGTCGTGAACATGATTTAAATATAACAAAGGGAACAAATTAATAAAACGTGGCCACAAATTAATAAATCGTGGGATTGAAATCTTAATTTATGGGCCCAAATTATTAGATTTTTTTTCTCAAATCAAAAATTGTTGATTTGAGACCCGTCAGAGAAGAGTATTTTGATACTCATGTCTTTCCTCACACAAATCTATTGTATGTCTTCAGAACAGAAGATTTTGAAAAGAGTCTTTTTTTTAACATTGACAGCCCCTGGTAAACATTCACTGTCATTATATGGACATTACATCCTGCCTAACATCTCCTTTTAGTGAACCATAACATCAAGGTGAGTAAATGATTTTTGGATGAATATTACTCCAAAATATTATAATAATGCTATTTGGGCCACATCAGATGTCTTGCATAATGCAAGATTTTAAATGCAGCATACTGTCTGCGACCTACATCTAACCTGTTTCTGACGTAGTCAGGTTCCTGTACACCACCAATGAGTCAGAACTCCAAAAAGAGAACGCCGATTCCTGTCTGAGCTGAAACACTGTACGTTAGCCTTATTTTGTGCAATCTACGTCTTAAATCTCAGAAAAAACCCAGTGACTGTTACATCTCACTTCCATCTGATGTTGTTTCAGTTTTTGTCATTTCTGTTTTTCAAAATCTACCGGGTTTTGTTTATCCTTTTTTTGTTCATTGATAGCTGGCATTCAAACCAAAAATTATTAGCATATGGGAAGCTGACGTCAAAGTCACCAGAAGAGCTACCTGACTCAATAAGACTGACAAGATAACTTTACAGGAAAATTGTGAGTATTTGAATCATTCCTAGATTTCGTATTTAGGAAATGAGCAGGCAGATTTCCCTTTCGGCACTTAGTTTTTATTTAGTCCAGTATAAATAAAATTTTTCACGCTGAAGCGCTGAGCACGCAGCGTTTTTTACTGGTCGCTGAGAGTTGAAAAATGTTCAACTTTGGGTAAAACGCAGCGCTCATCACTGTCACTTTTTATCCAGCCGTCCAATCACAGTGGAGGAGGGGCGGGACAAATATCACACGGAACAACTGTCACAACATTATTTCTGTACAAAGACGTCAACCAGCAGAGCTAACCCAACAAAATGGATGAAAAATACATTTTTAGTATAAAACAAATTATCTGCGAAATCAGTTACAAGTAAACTGTGCTGTGGATATTGTGTATCATATAACGAATCGTCTCAACTGAAAAAACGCTGCGCTGCCAAAACGCTCTCAAGCGCGCACATCTCGTCGTTTTCAGCAGAGCGCCTAACGTTTTCAGCTGGCTAAAAACGCTTTGGTGGACACACGGCCTAAGTCACTTTGGATAAAGTGTCTGATAAATGTAAATTTAAAAATTAGATGACTTGTCACTTCAGGCCAATTAGCGGACCAAGTTTCAAGCATGATAAGGGGTAATTAGCCAATCACAGCAACACACCTCCTTTCACGTGACTTTTTTTTTGGAGGCTGTGCCTCACTTGCCCCCTTGGTCAAAATGTCCGTGCATCAGACTAGAATAGTGATTAAGTCAGTTGAGTCCGAGTAGGGCTGTCAATTTTGTGAAAAAATCCTGATCGATTTTTGAAACATAAGTGTTCATTGAATCGATTGTAAAATCGATTTTCTATGTCTAAAGACGTTTCCATTTTCGCCAAAACAGGCAAATCCACGGACATCTAACAGGCATTAGGACGAGCGTAAAGAGGGCGCTTGAGACGCGCACAAGTCAGCAATATTTCTGATGATTTATTGGCGTGAATTTCGTGCACAATGACAAACAGGAGTGCAACATTCAGGGATTGGATTGAAATTAACACCCTCCAACCTGCCAAATGCGGGTAGAAATTAACTTTGGCGGGTAACGCTGTCAAATCACTAACCAATCTGGCGTGTTTCTATGTTTACTCACTTTGCTGGGGAAGTTCGTGTAAGCCAAATGCGCGGATTCAGCGCAAATACGCAACTCGTGAGTCCTCGTGATATATTAAATACAGCGTATTGCGCATAATCTGCGCATTTTTGGCTTACTTGAACACACACACACACACACCACTCACACACGTCACTTGGCAACAAATACGGCGCGCTTGTTCACTTGCATTGAAGTAATAGCGAATATTAAAAAGCATTTGGTTAACAGAAAAGACATTGTTATTTTCCAACATCCTACATGTTCTGTGTACTGTATTGATCTGTCCACCTAAAACACATTTTTGGTAAAAAAAAGAAAAAGAAAAGAAAAGGCTGTTAAAATCGAATCCACATTTTCGTTTTTGAAACTTGTGTTGGTTGGTCCGATCGATTGTGCAATCGATTTTCGAAAGTAAAGTGACAGCCCTAAGTCCGAGTGGGTGTAACAATACATAGTGATTTAATGACCATGACAGTGTTAATCAGTCAGTGTTAACCTCATGCTAAAGTGACAGAGTTCCACAAGTGCATTAGCTCATGCCTAGTTCTTTGTTTGATTGATTTTATGTTTTATGTATTAATCATAAAATAAAGCAGTCCTTTTATTGCTTCATGGCTCTGGCACTAGCGCAGTGTCGAATGTGTTGCATCAGAATCATTAGCTGTAATTGTTGTTACAACTGTGGCAATCTTTAAAGGCTGACAAGTCATGCTGAGTGTGTGTGTGCTGCTTTTAGGGCGTTAGCGCTCTTCACGGGTTTAGTGTACCTTCTGTGTTAAAAGTTCACATTGTGATATCCGTTTGTTCATAATGAGTCATCCCTGACATTGAAATTATTGTTTGCACTGCCACTTTGAAAAACTTAATTTTCTGTCAGTTTATCATCACAATATTACTTGCATAATAGTTTCTTGCATGAATTAGTGGTCTAGTTGATGTAGTTACATTTAGGAGAACTTCCATTAGCTTTCTAACTAAGGGGCCGTTTACAAAACGGAAAACTTTGTATACATTTTGGCCATGCATTTACACTACAACGGCATTTTGGGGGCCTGAAAATGCAAACTTTTGACAGTTATCATCTCAGTGTAAACCACAAAAACGCAAATTTGTGAAACCGGTGCCTTCATGCTCATGCGTATTACATGTTCAGTCTATAGTGTGTGTAATGTTTCTTTAAAAGTGCCAACTACTGGCCTGGCATTAATATTACAGCCTTTTTAATTGTTTTCACAGGAATGTGAATGGGGATCCTTTTGATAGTTGTCTTCTGTACGCGAACAACGCAAAAGGAAAATCTTTTCTGTTTTTAGTACAACGTTGTCATGTAAACATACCCTAAGTAGGATGATGGCAGAATACTAATGGCACTTTTCCACTGCGTGGTACGACTCGGCTCGGCACGGCACGGCTCGGCTCGCTTTAGCTCAGTTTGCTTATCCACTGCAGTTAGTACGCTTCAAAGTGGGTGGGATTATAGACTGATCGTTATAGTTTATCCGCTCCTCGGCAACCAATGGAGGAACGTCTGCACTTCGTCCACTGAACACGATTCAGCCATTTCCTTTTTGGAAGATTTTTTTTCTTTATTTTTTCTTCAAGCAAGCAGTTTTAAAACAGGTGCTACAGCGGTGGCTGTTACTGGCTATTTAAATCCAGCGGGTTTGATGTCTCGCATGCAAATACAACTGACGCTGGTAGTGACGATTCTGACTGACCAATCAGTGATCTACAGTGTTTCACGTCACATTTTAGTACCGGTACGGAACCTCAACAGAGGTGGTACCATTTAAAGCGAGCCGAAGCGAGTCGTAAAAACGTGAAAATAATCAAGGATTTTTGCCCGCAACAATCACAAAAAAACTCTGTATTTTTCTGGAAGGACTGATTATGGGGCATGATGGGGGAGGAGAGAGTGTGAGCAAGAGGGAGATTTGAAGAAAGACTGTAGAAAGAGAGATGGCTGAGAGACATTACAAAAGAGAAAAGGTCAGAGGAATGTCACTTCGGGCCAGAGGTCACTTATCTGGCCCTACGGCCATTACCGGAAGCCAGTGTTATAGTTTATAAAGTTATAAGTATGGATCATTTTCCTTGCAACAACACATCGCTTCACTTCAGAAGGCCTTTATTAACCCCCTGGAGCCATATGGATTACTTTTATGATGGATGGTGTACTTTTTTGGGTACCATTCACTCCGATTCACTTCATAAAGCTTGGAAGAGCCAGGATATTTTTTAATATAACTCAGATTGTGTTTGGCTGTAAGAAGAAAGTTATATACACCAAAGATGGCTTAAGGATGAGTCAATTATGGGATAATTTTCATTTTTGGGCGAAACAATCCTTTAGGAGATGCGTTACAAATGAAAACAATATAGTCTGAAGCTAAAAAAATCAGTGTCTGCGCCCATCATACACTTCCTGATTTTCTGCAAAATCGGTCAAATCTTCAGGCTGGCTCTTTCTTTTGGCAACTAGAGTCGACTTGTCCAGACGTCAAATCAGTGCAAAAATCAGTACAAAAGTCATGAATTTCAGCAATATACAGTAGTCAAGATTCATGTTTGGGTTTGTCAGTTTGTCAGTAAAAAGGCTTGATCACAGATTTAGTCACAGCAAACTGCACAATCGGCCAAAAAAATATTGGCTGTATGATATGAACAGAATGTTACAATGGAGATTGTTCATACATGTTTGTTGGTGTTTTCAGATCATGAGCAGAGAGATCATGTGTGCATGGTTGCCAGGTTGGAAAGATTAAGTAAAACACTGAGCAGAAAATGTATAAAGAATAAACAAAAATCGGCACACCACTCCCAAAAAAACATTTATTAAAATGTGCAACGTTTCAACCCGAATACCTGACGTTGCAAATTTGAATAAGTACATTTTTGAAGGCATTAGTGGCAGTATGGCGATTTTTTTTTATTCTTTAGTGAAGTGCTTTATCTGATTGTGCACCTGCCTAAAGTTTTTGGATGTGCGCACTGCACATACTACTATTTTGAGTTCAGAAAATGTATAAATTCCAAAAAACTACCAAAAAAAACCCCTCTGATTTTGGGGAAAACATCGGGCAACTTCAAGCATATAAACTTGTAGAAGTTTGTACCTATGTAAGATAATGAAAATGTAAAAAATAAATAAATAAATAAATAATATAATATATATATATATATATATATATATATATATACGTATATATATATATATATATATATATATATACACTCTGTATTTAGGATAAATACATTGCTGCAAGGATGTCGTTTTTTTGTAGGCCAAAACCTCAAAACGAGTTCACATTTTAACACTTCCGGCTCCATCTTCCTGGGCTGGGTTTCTGAAAAGCATCGTAAGCCTAAAGAGATTGTAGAACCATTGGGACCGTAATGCTTTTGAGAAGCACAGCCCAGAAAACAATCAGTTTTTGAATGTTTTTGAAAAAAACCCATGCTAAAGGTATTTTCTTGTTTTATTCTACAACATAAAATACATCAGAAATATCTGCTTGTGATAAAAGTTTTAAAGCTTTAACTTTTTTTGTTGATAAGCCACCTAATGTGACTACAGAGGTTGCCGGAACATTAAACGTCATCGTGCTGAACAAGTCAACTCATCTACTCACTAATCCGTTTTCACAGTTTAT
The DNA here is from genome assembly GCA_036326025.1 of Chrosomus eos. NCBI lineage: Eukaryota > Metazoa > Chordata > Actinopteri > Cypriniformes > Leuciscidae > Chrosomus > Chrosomus eos. Next base: position 9,612,333 of record CM070841.1, on the reverse strand, counting down.
AATAGCACTCTTGCAAACTATACTAACTAAATTGTTCAGGGGATATGTTTTTAAACAAAGAATGAAAGAGTTGTCAGAAACTTTTATGGTGATGTCATGCGACTGTGGTGTAGTTCATTTATAGCCAATGTTTAGCTTTTGGCTTCTGGTGATTGTATGTACACTTCAAAATTCATAAAAGTCTTGTTCATTTGTGACGATTATCTTGATAAACAAAATGTAAGTATCATAAATTTTTGTTGGTCACAGAGAATGTTGTCTGCAATATCAAAAAGCTAATGGAAAAATCATATTGGGTTTTTGTCGAGGGAACCAGGGTGATGTGAACTTCCAGGGTTGGCCTACAAAAATACGTCATCCCTGGAGCGCTCTATAACCAGTGGACCAATATTGGAGACTTATATGCTTAATTAATCGCGAGAAGCAAATCATGATCAAAATTAAAATACGGCCCTAGTTATGGATAAGTTTGTGGCCTAAATGCTCTTCATTTTATTTCCATCACTCTATTAGAGAAACAATTCAACTGAAAAACATTGTACATGTGATTTTTCTATAAAAGCTACTTATCTGCACTCACTTGTAAAATGGACTGCGCTGGAATTCTCAAGAACAATTAAATGGCTGATTTGAGTCATGCGTGTTCCATCAAACGCTCTGACGTCACACGATGCAACTGAAGAGTTCTCCGATGGCCAAATTGAAACCCTGTGTCTTCAATCAAAAGATGAGAAACAAAAGAGGCAAAAAAATGAACAGCACAACAAAAAATTTGCACTTAAAAACGATTGCAACAGCGGTTGTAAGGCATCACAAATTCCCCTCTGATACACATCTCCTGAAACAATGATTGTTCTTGTGACGGATGGTTGAAACCAAGAGGACAAATTAAGGGAAATGGTATCTGTTTTTAACATCGTTCGGTGAATTGTATGATTGTTCACTGTTGTCAATGTGATCAAAGGCTGCATCTGTTCTGGTTGGTGTGTGGTCTCAACTGCCCACTGACACAGTAACCCAGGACTCTTCCTGTTGTAGCTCAACAGTCAAAAAGACACCTATCCTGATGCACGATTTGAGAAGTAGTTTAGCGTGGAGTGGATTAATAGCTGTAGAATTTAAATCAGACACATTAATGCTTTAGCATTTTGTACTTGTACATTTGACACAACAAATATCAGCAGTCGTTTTCCCTCAGGAATGCTCAGCCACTTCGCTCTCTCAAGTGAATGTGGTTTCCTTTTCCATGATGCCTTATTAATAATGCACAAAGATGAGATGTGCTAAGATTTATGAGTCTATTTCATTGAGCTGGGATACTGTATGGTTTCTGTATAACTATTCTCAAATTATTCTGCACTGTAATCAGTTAGTGTCTGTAACTGGGGCATGAGTCATTGCGGAGGAAAGACAGCGGTGTGATATATAGACAGCAAACCTCCCTCAATAGTGTGCCAGAATACCAAAGGGACGGAGGGTGGGTGGAGGGGGGAAAGGGACTGACGTCAAGCTGTCCACAACACAGGGCTGAACTCTCTGGGGCATTTTACTTTATAGGGAGGGGAAAGGGCATACGTTTGTAATTGTTTGTGTGAACAAATATTGCATATTTGGTTGGGTGTATTTTTGTAGATTATATTTGACCGACCCCATTTCTTTTCATAAACATTAAGCACTTTTCCTTTAAAATTTGCATCATAATGTGAAAACAAATCTAATTTTTCATCATAATGTCTTCTCAGTCATTAAAGCATGGCACTAGCAATGCCAAGGTCATGGGTTTGATTCCCAGGGAAAGCAATAACTGATAAAAAATGTGTACTTGAAATGCAATGTTAGTCGCTTTGGATAGAAGCATCTGCTAAATGCATGAATGTAATGCAAAGTAAAGAAACAATAGATTTATATTGATTACATTTATAAACAACAGTAATTTTTTCACATTGCAAAATATGTAGAAAATTAAAAATCATTTTATGTAGACATGATTTAAATTTTTTTTAAATCACATTGAATTAAACTCCAATCAGTATCAGTGCAACAATTATAAATTGTTAGACATGAGTTATACTTACACTTTTACCTAACAAACGCATGTATTGTACTGTAACCGAGTCAACAGTGTAACAGAGTCAACTGTATTTCCATTTGCAACCCATTTTACTTCCCATTTTAGTGAAATAGGATATTCAATTAGAATTTTTTTTTTTTTACTTTGCATAAAACAATGCATAAATTGATATTTGCCAATTGATTTGATTCACCAACAGGAAAACAGCTGCTGAATTGAACACAGTTCATAATTGATTAACTTTGCAACATCAACGCCGTTATTGAACGGAATTTAAACAACATGAGCTACTTAAAACTGAAATTGAATTTGTTTTATAATTTATACATTTTACAGAATTATCCGTTTTTCCTGTTTGTTAATGTGAAGCTTCTTTGAAACTCTATGTATTGTCTGAAGGGCTATATAAATGTGACTTGACTCTGAATTGAGCAAACACATAAAGATCCCAAGAAGTTCTTTCAAATCTGTGCATCATCATACAATAACCATAGGATGCTTCACTTAATTTGACACAGGTTTCCTGCTCTGTGAAATGTATGTGATATTTGTCAGACATATATGAGTTGGGCCAAGATTATATCCCAGAGTTACAACTGGCAGGCAGCCTTACATAACACACGCATTCATCAATAAGACAGAGATGCCATTGCGTGTTATATAACAATCTATTTTTATTGCACAAAGCTGGGTTTGTTCTGGGGAAGGGAGTAGTCAGTAGTGGCCAGGGTCACATGGGTGACCAACTCAATAAAAAATGAGACCTCAATGTTCCTTAAAATGCATTCATCTGACAGGTACACAGACATTCATTTGTTTCAGACTTTTCTGTCCCCAAACTTTTTCAGTTTATCCAGTGGAACAGTCAGTATCAACAAAGTATGTGTCTGTGCCAGCCAAATTTGTCCCCCTGTGCTGAAGTCAACATGAAATCAAAATTTAGACGTTTTATGATTCAATCAATTCTCCACGGAAAAAAACAGCTCTACCTACAGCTCCTTCCGAGGCGACGGCGACCGCTAAAGCTCCTTCCGAGGCGACGGCGTCCCCTAAAGCTTCTTCCGAGGCGACGGCGACTGCTAATGCTCCCCCCAAGGTGACGGCGACCTCTAAAGCTCCTCCCGAGGCGACGTCGACCTCTAAAGCTCCTCCCGAGGTGACGGCAACCTCTAAAGCTCCTCCCGAGGTAACGTCGACCACTAAAGCTCCTCCGAGGTGACGGCGACCGCTAAAGCTCCTCCCGAGGCGACGTCGACCTCTAAAGCTCCTTCCGAGGCGACATCGACCGCTAAAGCTCATCCAAGGTGACGGCGACCTCTAAAGCTCCTTCCGAGGCGACTTCGACCGCTAAAGCTCATCCAAGGTGACGTCGACCGCTAAAGCTCCTCCCAAGGCGACAGCGACTGCTAAAGCTCCTCCCGAGGCGACAGCGACCGCTTAAGCTCCTCCCGAGGAGACAGCGACCGCTAAAGCTCCTCCCAAGGCGATGGCGACCTCTTAAGCTCCTCCCGAGGCGACAGCGACCGCTTAAGCTCCTCCCGAGGTGACAGCGACCGCTAAAGCTCCTCCCGAGGCGACGGCGACCACTTAAGCTCCTCCCAAAGCGACAGAGACCGCTTAAGCTCCTCCCGAGGCGACGGCAACCGCTTAAGCTCCTCCAGAGGCGACAGCGACCGCTTAAGCTCCTCCCGAGGCGACGGCGACCGCTTAAGCTTCTCCCCTCCCGAGGCGACGGCGACCGCTTAAGCTCCTCCCGAGGTGACAGCGACCGCTAAAGTTCCTCCTGAGGCGACAGCGACCGCTTAAGCTCCTCCCGAGGTGACAGCGACCGCTAAAGCTCCTCCCGAGGCGACGGCGACCGCTTAAGCTCCTCCCGAGGTGACAGCGACCGCTTAAGCTCCTCCCGAGGCGACAGCGACCGCTTAAGCTCCTCCCGAGGTGACAGCGACCGCTAAAGCTCCTCCCGAGGCGACAGCGATCGCTTAAGCTCCTCCCGAGGCGACGGGGACCACTAAAGCTCCTCCCAAAGCGGTGGTGTCCGCTAAAGTTTCCCGCTACTGTCATTCTTAAACTTTCTGTCTGCTTTACCACGGCCAGAGAGGCCACCTATGGACTCCACCGTGGTGGTTTTCTGATCCATCCGCTCCGCCCTGGCTCCCTTTATCTGCCTCAGTCCCCAGTCCTGCTTCTTCTCCATGGGCCTGGCCCTCCATCCTCTCCCTGATCCACCTCCACTCCATCACCCTCCTATACTTTTGTTTGTTTTTGGAGCATCTGGAATCTGTTTCTTATGTGGGTGGCTCTGTCTGTCATGATCTCTGTGTTTGTCTCTTTTGATCTCTTTGATTTTTGTTTCCCTTCCTGTGTCATGTGCCATAGTTGTAGTTTTTCACCATGATTTGTCCTTGATTGTTTCCACAGTTGCTTCATGTTCCAACCACAGTCAAATGCTTCGTTCCTGAATGAATCAGCTGTCTGAACAAATTAATTGAATTAATAAATTGAATTAATAACTTGAACTTAATGACTCACTCATTAACAGTGACTTGCCTCTTCTGTGCCACCACCTCTGCATTGCAGAGTTAATTTTATTGGTAACAGCCCGGTAGTGTCTTATTATCCTAATTGAAGTTATTGATTAAATTTCAGAATTTGACATACAAGATGACACATTCAATTAGGTTAGAAAAAAATTAAGGTTCAATTCAATTCAATTCAAGTTTATTTGTATAGCGCTTTTCACAATACACATTTTCTCAAAGCAGCTTTACAGAAAGTGCATTTCAGAAATGTACAAAGAAAAATACAGTTAGTTAATCATGTATAAATTTAGGCATAACATATCGCCGGTGTTTAGTCGTCTCTTCACAGGCGTCGAGTCGTCTCTCCACAGGCGTTGAGTCGTCTCTTCACAGGTGTCGAGTCGTCTCATCACAGGTGTTGGGGCATCTGAAGTCTCCGTGAGAGGCTGGATACAAACTGGAGCTGACGAACGCTATTTACCTTGGGACTAGCGTCCCGAGATAACAGCAGAAAGACAGATGGGAAATAATTAGCATAGCTGATGTTCATAATATTAATGCATTCGAACTGATTCAGAAGTAGTATAAAAGGTAAGCATTAAGTGAATGCTTGGTTAAAGAGATGCGTCTTTAATCTAGTTTTAAACTGGGACAGCGAGTCTGAGTCTCGAACAATATCAGGAAGGCTATTCCAGAGTTTAGGAGCTAAATGTGAGAACGCCCTCCCTCCTTTAGTAGACTTAGATATCCTAGGAACGACCAGAAGCCTCGAATTTTGTGATCTTAAAGAGCGCGATGGATTGTAGGGCGATAGAAGGTCTGTTAAATACACAGGAGCTAAACCATTTAGAGCTTTATAAGTCAAAAGTAATACTTTGTAATTGATACGGAACTTAATAGGTAACCAGTGTAGAGATGATAAAATTGGTGTTATATGATCATATTTTCTTGATCTAGTAAGAACTCTAGCGGCTGCATTTTGGACTAACTGTAGCTTGTTTATTGAGGATGCAGGACAACCAGCTAATAAAGCATTACAGTAATCTAGTCTCGAGGTCATGAATGCATGAACTAACTTTTCTGCATCTGAAACAGATAGCATGTTACGTAGCTTAGCAATGTTTCTAAGGTGGAAAAAGGCTGTTCTTGTAACATATGAAATATGATTTTCGAAAGTCAAGTTGCGGTCTAGCATAACACCCAGATCTTTTACTGTAGTGGATAAAGTAACAGGACATCCTTCTAAATTAAAGTTGTATTGTAAGGGATTTTGTGGGTAGTTTTTTAGACCAATAAGTAATACCTCCGTTTTATCTGAATTTAATAGCAGGAAATTACACGTCATCCAGCATTTTATATCTTTTAGACACTCTGTCAAGTTAGATAAGTTAGTGTTTTCATCTGGTCGTGATTAGATATATAATTGAGTGTCATCAGCATAACAGTGAAAATTAATTCCATGTTTTCTTATAATATTACCAAGTGGCAGCATATATATTGAGAATAGCAGAGGGCCTAGGACAGATCCTTGCGGCACTCCATAGTCTACTGATGTTATCTTTGATTTTTCCCCATTTAAACAGACGAAATGGTAACGGTCTGATAAGTACGATCTAAACCAGCTTAATGCCTGTCCCTGAACACCAGTGTAGTTTTGTAGTCGATCTAAGAGTATTTTATGATCTATAGTGTCGAACGCAGCACTAAGATCAAGTAGAACTAGTATTGAGATACAGCCTTGGTCAGAGGCTAAGAGTAAATCATTTGTAATTTTAACTAGCGCAGTTTCTGTGCTATGATGCGGTCTGAATCCCGACTGAAATTTTTCATAGATATTATGAAACAAGAAAGGTAAAATCTATTTAAATTTATTGGAAAAGTTCATTTCTGTCACTTATGCTAACAAACTACTGCACACAGTATGAAGAATAAAAGGTTTTAAGAGTCTGCTGTCCTAAACTTGCCAAGGTACCAGCACAATAACACACTAGATAAACATTGTCTATCATTAACAAAATGGCAGAAAATTATGAGATATAATTTTTGTCAGTATCACACACCCCTATAAGAGTGTAAGATTGTGCAGGAAAATGTTGTGTTAATTTTCTCTTGTTCATATCATAAAACTGCAAAACTCAAACATATTTCACAATAGTATGACACTGAGCATTCCTCCCATGTGCAGCTTTTTGAATAATCTATATAATTATGAGCGCATTAATATCAGGAAATATGCGGGGCTGACAGCAGCTGATCTCTGGAGGCGAAAGGGAGCCAGTGGGGTCAGATTACCTAAGTGCTCATGATAAAACATGAGTCTGACTTAACAGTGAGACCTCTGTCATTCTCCATTCACTCACACATTCGGTCACAGCCTTAGGACACATTTCTGATACACATTGCCAATGCATTTCTGATACACAGAACCAAGCATCGCAAGCATAATGTTTTGTTTTCTAGGTTACTGTTTTGACTGATACTTAGGTCAAGCGACAGTGTTATTTTAAACATCCAAGCAGGGTCTTTTTTTACGAAAGTGGAACTGGTGAAGTAAGTCCTGGGCGGGCACATTCTATTTCTCAACCATTCCAGCTGTCATCCTTCGTCTCAAACAGCCATTCAATTTTGCAGAATAATCAACTATCATAAATATAATCCAATTGCCTCAAGAAATTTTCTAAAATGGTATTAGCTCTAAAAGCATCACTGTTCAACTGATATAATGCTGAATTGGAAGAAATGCAGAAATGGTATCAAGCTTACTTTGAATATTTATGGCACTTTCCACAAACAGGGTACAAAATAGGGCCCTTTTTTCAAATACTATATTCAAATACTGCATGAGCTGTTTTATGTTCTATTCATTTCACATTTACATTTATGCATTTGTCAGATGCTTTTATCCGAAGTGACAAATTGCATTCAAGCTCTACATTTCTTCAATTCATCCCCTGGGAATCAAACCCAGGACCTTGGCCAGAGATGGTTTTATTAATGGGAGATAGCAGGGTCCACGGCTCTACCATTGGAGAAAGCGTAATGTAATCTTGGATCACTTGTGTCTTGATAATCAATCACATTACAGCCTTGACGTCATTGAATTTCTTTCAGAGCTGTGCGACAGTCAATCACTGTTTGAGGATACCATAGAAATGAATGGGAATCGCTTTTAATCCAGGGGCTATGAAACTGCTTCGGAGCTTTTGCGCTGTTAACCCTGTAATGCGGTGCCAGACTTGTACAGTATAAAATGATGGGGTGTTAGAATGTTACATCTAGATGCTTAGCAATCGACAACCAATTACGTGACGTGCCTCATATTCACCTGCTTTAGACAGTCACGGAAACACGCATTGTATATAAAACGCAATTTCAGAGAAAAAATGCTGACAGAAAACGTAACAATTGGAGTGAAGAAGAGACCTTCCATTCAGTATAAACTTGATAGTAAAGTCTGCTATATATAATATGAGGAAGTGCAATGCTAAAGCCTTTATGTAAAAATCTTGCGTGCGGTGTTCGTCCAATCAGTAACACTGACACCACAAATATGCAATTAAGGATGTTAACCCTGTGTTTATGAATGTACAGTGTGAAATTACATTTTATGAAATCCCAGGATTAACTGTTAACCCCAGATAAATTATGATCATAGTGAAACGTGAAGCAAAATAACCAAGGCATTTACCCTGGGTTTAGAATGACGCAGGGTACATTATTTAGGCCCCATCCACACTACTACGTTTTCGTTTAGAAACGGAGACCTTTTGCTACGTTTGCACCTCCCGTCCACACTAAAACGGCAAAAACGAAGACCTAAAACGGAGAAGTTTAGAAACGCTGCAGACCCGTTTTGCGTTTTGAATCTCCGGAGGGCGTTTTAGTGTAGACGGGTCAAAACGGAGGACTTTAGAAACGATGACGCAAGACGCTCGCGCTCGGCTCTCTGATTGGGTGTCATCAGTCATGGCGTACCCTTACCTGGTGCTGTAACGTTAACTGCCTACATGCGCCGGAGGCAAGCTATTATTCCAGCGATCTGTGACAATTCCTGAGTAATTTTGGTTCCTGAGTAATGGTGTTTACACCGGCACGCGCATGCCCAGTGTAGGTGAATGGTCACGTGATGCGCGTTTTCAGTCGTTTTTATGTGGACGGAGATCGCAGCTAAAACGCTGGTGTGGACGGAGATCGTATTCGTTTTAATTCTCCGTTTTTAAACTAAAACGCAGTAGTGTGGATGGGGCCTTAAAGTGTGAAAAGCCCTACTAAGGGCTAGCCCCCCCCCGATAAATTATCTCTCATAAATTATATATATTATTTTTTCTTAAAATAACTTGGGAAATTAATTAAATTAAATAAATAAATTGAGAAATTAGAATAAGATCATTCACTTGACTTCCCATCATGCTGCAGAAAGTGATGTCACTTCCATGTGATGTCCCTTCTTGGGTTTCACAATGTTAGGGAATATTAAACTTTTTGTACATCATGTGGTAACAATAAGTCGGATACAGCTAAAAAAATAATGTTTTTGGTCTGGTAAAATAGCTTACAGTTAAAAAATATTATATTAAATGATTGTCAGTTATACATACAGTCACTGGATATAAATACTAACTGGATTTCATTAGAAAGCGTAACTATTTTACATTGGGGTAAATTGGTGATGAGTTTGTTTAAATGTGTACAATTTAATAAGTATGAAAATGTTAGAATTTAGAAAAAATTGGGCATAAGCAGATCATACAAAATCATATGAATGAGATGGTATGAATTCTTATAAATTTGTGAAAACTGTCTGTTGGAAAGCCTCAAGTCCTCTGAGGTCGGACGGGCCAAAATGACTCTTTAAGGGCAAATATTTGATGTTTTATAAACTTACTTATTCTGTGTTAAACGAACATTAGACAATTGTTTATTTAAAATAATGATAAAAGTTCTCCCAATAAAAAAAGTTAGGGGTTGGTGTCTCTAATGCTTTAAAAAATGTCATTGGACAAAAATAAGTGTACTGTATTCGGACTCGGAGTGTAAACTCAGACCAACTAGCTGAACTTGAACTAGTTTGACGTTATCTTTTGAATCATTCTGTCCCTCCATATCTCTTCCTTTGTGTGTGTTGTATTTTGCTGTGTCTTTTCCCTGTCAAATCTTGCCACGCATATTTGTGCAATAATCTTTCTAAGAGCAGGATTCGGTCTGTGACAGATCTTGGAGATGTATTCTCTCTCTGTGCGATCAGTCTAGGAAATGTAATCTCTCAGCCGAAACTAGGCCATGGCGTGATTTCACATTTGTTACACCGCCAATAGCACACGGCCTGTCACAAAGAGCATCCATTTATTATGCTGTCCCTCAGGCACTTCTGTTTTAGCAGATCACCTTTAGAGCTCATCTACTCCCCTTGAAAGCACATATTTCATTATGAATTGTTTTAGAGGTCACATCATATTAAGGGTCCTTTTATCCATATATTGTTTGCTGGGATGCTTTTAATAATGGATGGCATGATACATTGAAATGGTGTCAGACTGAAGAAAGAGGTGTTATGCAAGGAAGAGAAAAACAAGACTGGTAGGGATTTTGGTATGGTTAACTGTGAGTGTTTGACTAAAACGGATTGAATTTTTAAATGTAGTATCTTTAAAAATAAACTTGATGTATAATTATTTTTATAATTTATTAATTTTTACAGCATTAGAAGAATCACCATTAATTACATTTCTACGTTTTATCAATTAAAAAAAAAGAAGATAAAAATAGCCTAAAATGAAAATTATTTCATCATTTACTCGCAATGGTGTTGTTCTCATGCCATATATGCCCTTCTTCCGTTTTTGGATCACAAAATGAGAATTAAAAAAAATGGTACAATGAGAGTACAATGGCAGTAAATAGCGACCAGCATCAAGCTTAAAAAAGAAGCCAAAGTATCAAAGAAAGATCCCATGCGAGACATGCTGCATGTGTTCTGGGCATATCCGATAGGGTTTAATAAAAAACAAAATTTAAATTGTATGTATTATTAAATAAAAATCCTGACCTTGGCTTTTGGTCTTCTGTGCACGACTGTGGGTTCACGACACTCTATTAGTGGCGACTTTGACTCGCCCAGAAATAAGCACACAAGTTGTGAGAAATCAAGATGAATAAAAACGCGACATAAAAAATACAACCAACCCTTCTTCTCTGAGGTGAATATATCTGTTGTGCTCGTCGCAACAAGTCATTATCATGTTCACATCTCTCAACTGTCATTCTGACTGTCATCAGACAACTGGAGTTTCGGTCAGGAGATATTTATCTCAGTGAAGAAGTACACAGATACTTTTTTGAGATTTCTAGGACTTTTATTAATCTTGATTTCTCACACATTGCAATAGAGTGTCTATTCTATTACCGCGCTAATAGAGTGTACGCGCAGACATGCATAGAAGATCAACAGCAAAGGCCAGGATTTCCGTTTAATTTAACATAAATTTAACATAAAATTTCGGTTTGTTTTTCCATCAAACCCTGTTGTATACCCCAGAACACTTGGAATATATGACGCGTCACATGGGACCATTCTGTGATACTTAAGCATATTTTTTAAAAGCTTAATTCTGGTCACTGTTCACTACCATTATACGGACAAGTGTGAGCAGGACATTTAAAAAAAAAATCTCCTTTTGTGGTCCGAAAAGGAAAGAACGGCATTAGAACACCAGGGCGAGTAAATTATGACTTTATTTTCATTTTTAGGTTAACTATGCCTTTAATGGGGTTGCTAAACATAATATAATTAAAAGATTTTATTTATTTTTTAATCTGTGTTAAATGAAATAAATAAAAAATAAATCTGACATATAAAATGTGTTGGTAAAAAAAAAGTATATCATTTTTTTTTAAATGGTGGGGCCAGTGACCTTAAAAATGTGTAAACATGTGTTGGTAAAAATACTGACCCAACTGGGCCAGCCGAAAATAATCTTATTGTTGAGGCCTGTTGTACAATTATAACCCCTTTTCTAAAGGGGTTTGTTGCATTTAGTACATTGGAATGAGTTGGAGTAAAGCACCTGTTGGTCTGAGCCAGTTATTTTCCACCATGACAGTAAATAAGCAGTCCACCTGCTATCAGTTAGCTCAGTGGTTGAGGCTTGGGAAAAGGGAGAGTAAAATGGGCGGTACCTTTTGCTTCAGGGAAGGACATTCATCTCACATCTGTTTCCGTTTCACACCCTGCTTGCCTCTGCTTGTGTGCGTATGTGTGGATGTTTCTGTAAGAACAAATGTGTTTGTGGGCTTTGTATGCTGGATCACCTCTTTGGCAGACCTAAATCTATGGTCGCAGAGAGATGCAGATGACAAAGGAGTGTGTGATGGGACAGGTTTACCATGCAGAAGGTTAGATTTTAGATAGATATATTCCAAGATCTGAGGTGTGTGTGTGTTTGTATATGAGAAAGCAGAAGTGTGTAGCAAATGTATATTGTAGTGCTAACAGAGGCTGACAGTGATAATTACCATGTCTGTTCATCTTTTGCTTGAGTGTACTCAGTTATTTGAAAGCAATTGGTGTGATTTTTGAGTTTGTGATGAGTGTTTGATGTTGTTTATTCTGCATGTGTAATTCAAGTATTTTTGTTTGTTGAAAAGCAAGTCAACAAGTCAAATTTTCAACAAGTCAAAGTCAAAAATAAATCAAAATGGACCCTATTACTTTCATAATAAGGTTACTGAAACAGTTTGACTTTATATGAAACAACTTAGATTTTTTGTCTCACACAATCAAGGCCATGTAGCCACAGTAACCTATTTTTACAGTAGACTTTATTTTAGGACACAGCTGTAGGTAAAACAGCCTTTTTCTTACATTTTATTCCAGTTAACATTAATGTAATTCAAGTTACATAATAACGATAGAAGTGTAATCATTGTGATGCATTTAGGAGCTCTTGTTGGCAAACTTTACCTTCAGCTTGCGTGCCCTGGTCAAAAAGTCTCCTCAAAAGTGGGTGCCAGCAGTGTTTCATTCAGGTCTGACTCCATCCTGGAACGCAATACCCACTTCTCACAATCCAATCAATTCCTTTTGGACAAAATAAAGATTTTTTTCTCAGAAAGATTTACTCAGAAATGTCACATTTATGAAGATAAAACTTGGTTGTGAATGCATGTACCATGTTGTTAGACATTAAGTTACGAAAGTGAAGAACTGTAAAGTGATTAATATTTAATTTTATGAGAGCATCGTCCAGTCAAGAAGGTTTAGGAAGGTTTAAGTTCTCTCTCTGATGGAAACGTTCTTCTTAGAATTCTCCTATTTAATTGCCCTCCTTTCTGTTTCATGATTACTAATGTCTCTCTATTTTTTACCTGCAGGAACGTGGGCCTTTAGCTGCCTCACTGGCTTATGTAAGCAGGACGATCAAGTACACAGTCGCCTAAAACAGTCCACAAGAACAAAGGTCTGACATTCCATCGGTCGCAAAGTGTCTGAAGAAAATCAAAGGAGGTAGGAGTTGTCTACAGATGAATCAGTCACAGAAACACAGGGAAGTACACTGGACGCCATGAGGGAGGAGAGTGAAGGAATTTTACGATTTCGACTTTCTCTCGATGAACATTGACAAGTCCACTTAAAGCCCGCCGTGCTCAGGGGAGAGAGTCCCCTGATATGAACCCCAAGTCCTTGGTATCTCAAAGGCAAATGCCCTTATGCCAGGGCCTGAGTGGGTCTTCCACCATGTCATGGTAGCATTGTACGGCAAAAATCAACCCTTGGAAAAGAATCATAAACTGTAGACTTGAACAATGCAAGTTGTCTAATACCAATCTGACACAGGTCTCCAGAAAAAGCTTCCTCTAGTCTCCGCTTAACTATATAAACATATATTGTTTCCATTGGATACTTTTTATCTCTCTCACTCCCTGGGATTACCAGCTCAAGTCCAGGTGCAGTCAACCATGGGGTGCCGGCAGAGTTCGGAGGAGAAGGAGGCTGCCCGGCGCTCACGGCGTATCGATCGACACCTCCGCTCAGAAAGCCAGCGGCAGCGGCGTGAGATCAAACTTCTTCTGCTCGGCACTAGCAACTCTGGCAAGAGCACCATTGTGAAGCAGATGAAGATCATCCACAGTGGAGGCTTCAACTTGGAGGCATGCAAGGAATACAAGCCCCTCATCCTCTACAACGCCATCGACTCACTCACCCGCATCATCCGTGCCCTCGCCACCTTGAAGATCGACTTCCACAACCCCGATCGAGCTTACGACGCAGTGCAACTCTTTGCCCTCACCGGGCCTGCTGAGAGCAAGGGCGAGATCACACCAGAGCTCCTGGGGGTGATGAAGCGCTTGTGGGCCGATCCAGGGGTCCAGGAGTGTTTCTGCCGTTCCAACGAGTACCATCTAGAGGACAATACGGCCTATTATCTAAACGACCTGGACCGCATTTCTGCGCCAGAGTACATCCCAACCGTTGAGGACATTCTGCGCTCTCGTGACATGACCACTGGCATTGTTGAGAACAAATTCACCTTCAAGGAGCTCACCTTCAAAATGGTGGACGTGGGTGGCCAGCGTTCAGAAAGGAAGAAGTGGATCCACTGTTTTGAGGGTGTGACTGCCATTATATTCTGTGTGGAGCTCAGTGGCTATGACCTCAAGCTTTATGAAGACAACCAGACGGTAAGGAGAGTCCAATTTTGTATTCGGGTCATTGGTGCAGTGAGATAATGCAAGAACACTTGAAACCAATGTTATCTGCAATAGGGTACATACATCTTTACAATAAATTCATCCTGTCCGTGGCACTGACAGACAAGTGCTTTTTATCATCTCGCTTCCACATTTCCTGTAGCACAGAAACTTTCAGTTACATTAAAGCTATTTAGAGAACTAACAATACCCTGCTAAAGACCAGCATAATTTGTTGTGTTTTAAACAGTGACACTTTTACCAGTTGGGGACTAAACTAGCTTAACCATCAAGACCTGATGGGGACACTTAACCATCAAGACCTGATGGGGACACTTAACCATCAAGACCTGATGGGGACACTATACTGTCAAAAGAGCACCATCCTTCAAATGATACGTTAAACCGAGGTCCTTTCTTCTCTGTGGTCATTAAAAATTCCAGGATGTCCTTCGGAGAAAAGAGAAGGGGTTTAACCCCGGCATTCTGGCCAAATTTGCCCATTGGCCTCTGTCCATCATGGCCTCCTAATCATCCCCATATATACTTAGATTGGCTTCATCTCTCGGTCTTATCTCCACCAATAAGTTGGTGTGTGGTGGGCGTTCTGGCACATTATGGCTGCCGTCACATCATCCAGGTGGATGCTGCACTTTGGTTGAGGTTGAGGAGATTCTCCCTTCCATATGTGAAGCGCTTTGAGTACCCAGAAAAGCACTATATAAATGATTTTTTCTTTAAAAAAGTATTATTAAGGCTACTTTGGTCATCTAGCTTCACCAGAAAGACAATGCTGGGCCACCAGCCTATCTTAACATTTGGGAAATGCATCCCAGACTAGAAGACCACGGCAAATTGGCTTAGGCTTTTTTAAAGGGGGGGTGAAACACTCAGTTTCACTCAATCTCATGTTAATCTTGAGTACCTATAGAGTAGTATTGCATCCTTCATACCTCCAAAAAGTCTTTAGTTTTATTATATTTATAAAAGAAAGATAGGCTGTACCGAGTCTTTCCAGAAAAACCCGAGCGAGTGGAGGCGTGCCGTGTGGGCGGGAGCGCGCAAAGCTTTTGCGTGTGTTGTAACTTGTAAACAGACAGACTCGTGGTTTATGAGGACATGAATTATTTTTACAATAAACAAACTGACACCTACAGTGGCCAGCTAAACAAATGTATTTAAACACACACACACACACCATACATCGCATGCTCCATAGATACATTAACTGTAAGTGATCATGTTGTTTACTTGCTGTGCTTACGCGCCGATAGTTAACAACACACAGACATTTGAAGCAGTTTTACTCACCGTGTACGCACGACCGTGAACCTTTATCGTTGGGACTGCTCCATCTTTAAGTATTAGGCGATCTGCAAATCCGGCGTCGAACTGAGCCTATAACTATTACCGTCGAAATGAAGGGAACAAACAAGAACACTTGCACAACTCCTTTGCTGCTCTGGAAAAACAAAATCCATCCACAGGTCCCTTAACGCTGGGTTCTTTGGAAATTTGTGCAGTGTTGTCTTGCCCTGGCAACCAAAAACACACTTTTTTGTGCCTTTTTTTTATTGCAGCGCAGCCGAGCCCAGCGCTCTGACGGGCATAGGACTCTCACTCTCGCACGCTCTAGGCTACAGATGCGCGCGCACTTCCGGGAGAAGTGCCCATAAGACCCGTATAAGGAAATTCCGCCCCAACCTGACGTCACGTAGGCCCGTATTCGAAAAAAACTTTCTGAAACTTGTGACAAACCGGAAGGAGTATTTTTGGAACAGAAATACTCCATCAAACTTTGTCCATGTTTAGCATGGGGATCCAACACTTAACAGTGTAAAAAACTCACTATGCATGAAACAGCATTTCACCCCCCCCCCCCCCCCTTTAAACAAGGTAGTCAACCATTGAAATCCATGCTGTTCTTTTCAGCAGGCTCCCCATGAATTAATTACAAATTATATTTACAGAGTAAACCTGATTGTATTTGCCTCTGACGTTAATTAAAGGTGTGTTTGTGTTAACACCACTAATCTATATAAATTACTGGATTACTCATGATGACATCATAAAAACTGAAGTCACCATGCCGTCATATTGGTATTCCCTAGGGTTTCATCATTTCTATCGAATTAACAGGAAATCATATGATTTTAATGAGACAACATACACTAACGAGTCAGCGTTTCTATATCTGAAATCTCTCTGTACATTTTTACAATGCAAACGGCCTAAACCTTTAAATGGTTATCGGTTTAAAGTCGTGAATTTCCCTTTATGCTTAATATTTCCTGCATAAATGCGTGCATAAAGAAATCTATTTTGTGTTAGTTCAGTTACCTGTGTCGGCAGTGTGGAGTAGACACACCGATCTTAACGATTGATATATTTCGCTTATCCTGCCCGAAAAGACCATAAACATTAACATAAACACTCTGTCAGCTAAACATTAAGTCAGCTACACTGTTTACTTCTGAATATTATATTTTATTCAAAGCCATCATTTGTAGTAGCCTATTCACAAACTGTTTGCTCAAGCGTAGTGTTTTTTCTGAGTTCACTGTGTATCTGCTCCCTGAATTGTCACGCTTATTCATTTGTGGATGTTAGCTGTATCTGTAAGCCAGCTACACTGTTTACTTCTGAATATTATATTTAATTCTGGTGTGCTTAACGTTATCGCTACTGTTTAATAGTAACCTATGCTATTCACCAACTAAACATATCCTATTCAATGCGTTCACAGTCTCTTTCACGGCCATCGTTTGTAGTAGCCTATTCACAAACTGTTTGCTCAAGAGTAGCGTTTTCTCGGAGTTCACTGTGTAGCTGATCCCTTAATCGTGTAGTTAAATTTTCCATATTTATTGTATGTCATTATGTTAGTATCAGTATTTGCTTTCTACCATGCACAAATAAAAATGTCACTGAACTTTTGCTGTTTAATTGTAACAATGAGCACTCAAACACACCAACCAACAATTACTAAAAACAGATTTTGCACAAGTATCTTTAAAACTAATCATGTGCGACTTATACGCTACAAATCGAATGATTTTAGATCAATGTTTTGGCTGCAAGTCAATGATGCCCTCTGTCATTAAGGAATCGTAAAATGGCCGCTCGAACACTTCCAGTGGCTTCACCACCTGATGGCTGTTTAGAACGCAACGGGCAATCCAGTCATTTATATAGATGATTAATGATAGATAGTGATTAAGATTTGGAATTAACTTCTATAAACAGTCGCCTAACTGCATTTATTTTCTCTCCATTTGCTGAAGCTAATTGCTTATCAGTAAGTTCAGCCTACTGCATAGGCTACCTATGTGCGCTACATTAAACCTTTTCCCTCGACTCACAACAAGAACTTCCAAGTAGTGCATTAGCCTGGAATATCAATTAGCGTTGGGGAGTTAAAAATAAAAGTGTTCTGCGAGTCTTGTGGGGAGGGGAGTGGAGGGATGTACAAAAGTGATAATTGAGTTCACAGTGCAAAGGTGTCAGGGTGTACCCGTGAGAATTATCAGATTTAGCACTGGGGAGAATTACTGATGTGGTGGGGGTCAGAGAAGTTTTGTGTGTCTTCTGCTGGAAAGTTTGAAACAAAAAGGAAGTAACAAGTCAAAGAGGAAGTGAGGAAAGTGAAGCAAGGAGTTAGTGTCTGGCTAGGGGAGTGGTAAAAAGGACTATGTTGAAGGGGGAAGGGCGGACCTCCTCCAGTAGCTTTTGCAGATTTGCCATCTTATCTGGTTGAAAACCATCGCAGCAGTTAGAGATAGCCTGAGGTCATCTTCAAATATAATTTATTAGCTCTAGCCGCACCTGTTTACAAGGTGTGTTGCTGATTTTCATGCTAGATGTGGATCATATGTCAAATGTTTTCTTTTGCTTTAAAGTCAACATGATATCAAAATCTATTGTTCTTTCATAACACAAGTTCCTGATTTTACAGTATTCTGAATGATCCATGGATTAGCTTTAGGGTTTGAATACTGAATATCCTGTTTCAGAAACATGTTATATTACGGAAGTAAAATAGCTGGCTAATGTCATTCAATGTTGATTTTATTAAGAGAGACAGGGAATAAATATGATATATCAGGTTTTTTTTGTCCTCTTCTCATAAGACAGATGTTGTTGCTATGCTTAGTTTTTTGTAGTTCTCTTTGACCATCTAGGAAAGGCTCATGGAAAATCTGGTCTACACAAGCCCTCACAACTTTCGTAAACATACGCTAACAGCTAGAGGAGCGTGTGTTTGAGCTCCAGGGTCTGGGGTGAGCCTTTGAATGAGATTACTCAATAAGCACTCATCTCTGAACTGGCCCACATGTGCTGCAGCTTGAGTGCTGCCAATCTCCTCTGGTTCTGCCAGTACAGAGCAGAATTTATAAAATGACACCCCTCGCCCTGCGAATTCACTTACTGGCACACGTTGGATAAGGCAAGGGGGATCAGCGCAGTCACCGAATGATTGAGTTGGAGTGGCAGCAAAGGATTTTAAGCAATGCTCCATGGTCTTAAGAAAGTCAATGGGTTGTCAGCCATAGGGAGAAACACGAACATTATAAGTAGAGCGGTGATGCTCTTGAATGATGATAATAGGAGAAAATCTTGGTGACTTGTGAGTTAAATAGATAATGTTGACTATGACCGGGTTGGGTTAGTGACACTGAAAGCTTTTGCACTACAGTAATGTGTCTAGACAGACACTACTGTACTGTATATAGGACTGTTGAACGCAATCATTATACAGGAAAACAGGACTCTAAAAAGTCTGGTTAACGCAGCATATTAAACCAGAATGAAAATACAGCAACAGGCAGAAGTGTCATGCTCACTTAAACAGATTTTTGAGCCAAGTGGATTTTGAATGGAAAAAAAAGTCACAGTTGTTGAATAGTCTTTTTTAATATTTAAAAATGTAATATATATATATATATATATATATATTATATATATATATATATATATATATATATATATATATATATATATATATATATATATATATATATATATATATACATACATACATGGTATTTATATAAGTTTGAACCCAGGTCTTATACTATCTCATTCTATTCTAGTAAAGTATAAAACTACTATAAAGTATTGTCTTATCTTGCCTCGGGCACGATATGAGCCAACACTGCTGCCCCCTCAAAAAATAAATAATTAAAAAATAGCAACATGATGCCCCTGGCCGCATGAAACATGTTTGTAAGATGTTCCAATGTAAGTTTTCCATAACACTGCAAACACTCAGTACCTTTCCCACATAATAAATTATATATGTATCCTCACTCTTGAACATTTCATTTCCAGCTGTCATGAGCTTTGCAAAAAGCTGTTTCATTCGGGCTTAAAGATAATTCATCCAAAAATGAAAATTCTGTCATCATTTTCTCGCCCTCATGTCATTTCAAACATGTAAGACTTTTGTTTGTCTTCAGAACACAAAGGAAGACATTTTAATGAAATTTGAGATTTATGTCCCTCCATTGACAGCCTAAGCAACTAACACTTTGGCGCTTCAAAATGAATCCATACGAATTGAGCAGTTTAGTCGAAATATTTTGAAGAGACACATTATATCACATTATATTGTGAACAGATTGAATTTAGGCTTTTATTCACATTTAAACATTCATCAGTTGTGGTAAACGGCGTGTCCGCTTGATGTGCGAGAACCAATGAGCTTCATTCTCATGTTACGCAGCACGTTTGAGCTTCAGCATGAACCAATGAGGTTCATTCTCATGTTACGCAGCACGTTTGAGCTTCAGCAAGAACCAATGAGGTTCATTCTCATGTTACGCAGCACGTTTGAGCTTCTGCAAGAACCAATGAGGTTCATTCTCATGTTACGCAGCACGTTTGAGCTTCTGCAAGAACCAGTGAGGTTCATTCTCATGTTACGCAGCACGTTTGAGCTTCAGCAAGAACCAATGAGGTTCATTCTTGTGTTACGCAGCACGTTTGAGCTTCTGCAAGAACCAGTGAGGTTCATTCTCGTGTTTCGCAGCACGTTTCAGCTTCTGCAAGAACCAATGAGGTTCATTCTCGTGTTTCGCAGCACGTTTCAGCTTCTGCAAGAACCAATGAGGTTCATTCTCATGTTACGCAGCACGTTTGAGCTTCTGCAAGAACCAATGAGGTTCATTCTCATGTTACGCAGCACGTTTGAGCTTCAGCAAGAACCAATGAGGTTCATTCTTGTGTTACGCAGCACGTTTGAGCTTCAGCAAGAACCAGTGAGGTTCATTCTCATGTTACGCAGCACGTTTGAGCTTCTGCAAGAACCAATGAGGTTCATTCTCATGTTACGCAGCACGTTTGAGCTTCTGCAAGAACCAGTGAGGTTCATTCTCGTGTTTCGCAGCACGTTTGAGCTTCAGCAAGAACCAATGAGGTTCATTCTCATGTTACGCAGCACGTTTGAGCTTCAGCAAGAACCAATGAGGTTCATTCTTGTGTTACGCAGCACGTTTGAGCTTCAGCAAGAACCAATGAGGTTCATTCTCATGTTAAGCCTGGTTTATACTCGACGCGTCTGCAAGAGCGCGAAGCGCGCGCGGCAAAAATGACGTCATTGCGGTGTGGGCGGTCGTGCGCGTTGGGTGCGCAAGACCCCATTTCGCCTGGCGGTGTGCACGGCACTTTTTGTAACTTCGCGCGCGGCGCCGCATCCGAAGATGAACGACTTCAAGCCGAATCTGGCCGAACTGGTACGTCTGTACCAGCATGTTTATGATCCTTCTATACACAGATACATTTGCATTGATGGGCGACCATAAAAGCCTCTCATTTTGTGAATAGGAACACATTTGCATTAAGCACCCAGTTTGCACTTGTCTAAAGTAATTACATTTACAAAATAAGCATACAATAACAGAAGTAAGCCCTGCTGATGAAATTAAGGTTTAAACACTCTTCAATAAGGCTTCAGTTGTTTAGTTTACATGCAGTGAAAGTAGGCTACAATAAACTTACTGCATTTATTAATCTTTTATGAATCAGCAATTAATAAACTACTAATAAACGGCAAACTACTTCTTCACTGCTGATTCCTGGTGGTTTAGAGGGAGAATTACTCCGAGTCGCCCCCTGTCGTTTCACAGAATAGCACAACGGCGAGCGCGTCAAGTATAAACGCCTCGTCCGTTTGGAGAGGGGCGCGCGCAGTCAGCGGAGACTCGCGCTCGTGCGGACGCGTCGAGTATAAACAAGGCTTTACGCAGCACGTTTGAGCTTCTGCAAGAACCAGTGAGGTTCATTCTCATGTTACGCAGCACGTTTGAGCTTCTGCAAGAACCAGTGAGGTTCATTCTCATGTTACGCAGCACGTTTGAGCTTCTGCAAGAACCAGTGAGGTTCATTCTCATGTTACGCAGCACGTTTGAGCTTCTGCAAGAACCAATGAGGTTCATTCTTGTGTTACGCAGCACGTTTCAGCTTCTGCAAGAACCAGTGAGGTTCATTCTTGTGTTACGCAGCACGTTTGAGCTTCAGAAAGAACCAATGAGGTTCATTCTTGTGTTACGCAGCACGTTTGAGCTTCTGCAAGAACCAGTGAGGTTCATTCTTGTGTTACGCAGCACGTTTGAGCTTCAGAAAGAACCAATGAGGTTCATTCTCGTGTTACGCAGCACGTTTGAGCTTCAGAAAGAACCAATGAGGTTCATTCTCGTGTTACGCAGCACGTTTGAGCTTCAGAAAGAACCAATGAGGTTCATTCTCGTGTTACGCAGCACGTTTGAGCTTCAGAAAGAACCAATGAGGTTCATTCTTGTGTTACGCAGCACGTTTCAGCTTCTGCAAGAACCAGTGAGGTTCATTCTTGTGTTACGCAGCACGTTTCAGCTTCTGCAAGAACCAGTGAGGTTCATTCTTGTGTTACGCAGCACGTTTCAGCTTCTGCAAGAACCAGTGAGGTTTGTTCTCGAGTGTCAAGCAGGTTCGGTTGAGCTTCTGTTTATGTTCACTGATTAATGTTTTTATGTGAATAAAAGTCTAAATCTGTTCATCATATAAAGCAATTGTGTCTCTTCAGAAAATTTGGACTAAACCGCTCAATTCATATGGATTAGTTCTTTATGAACTTTTTGAAGCATCAAAGTGGTAGTTGCGTATCTGAAAGACCTCAGATTTCATTAAAAAGATCTTTTAAACATTCATCAGTTGTGGTAAACGGCGTGTTCGCTTGATGTGCGAGAACCAATGAGGTTCATTCTCATGTTACGCAGCACGTTTGAGCTTCAGCAAGAACCAATGAGGTTCATTCTCATGTTACGCAGCACGTTTGAGCTTCTGCAAGAACCAATGAGGTTCATTCTCATGTTACGCAGCACGTTTGAGCTTCTGCAAGAACCAATGAGGTTCATTCTCATGTTACGCAGCACGTTTGAGCTTCAGCAAGAACCAGTGAGGTTCATTCTCATGTTACGCAGCACGTTTGAGCTTCAGCAAGAACCAATGAGATTCATTCTCATGTTACGCAGCACGTTTGAGCTTCAGCAAGAACCAGTGAGGTTCATTCTCATGTTACGCAGCACGTTTGAGCTTCAGCAAGAACCAGTGAGGTTCATTCTCATGTTACGCAGCACGTTTGAGCTTCAGCAAGAACCAGTGAGGTTCATTCTCATGTTACGCAGCACGTTTGAGCTTCAGCAAGAACCAGTGAGGTTCATTCTCATGTTACGCAGCACGTTTGAGCTTCAGCAAGAACCAGTGAGGTTCATTCTCATGTTACGCAGCACGTTTGAGCTTCTGCAAGAACCAATGAGGTTCATTCTCATGTTATGCAGCAGTTTGAGCTTCTGCAAGAACCAGTGAGGTTCATTCTTGTGTTACGCAGCACGTTTGAGCTTCAGCAAGAACCAATGAGGTTCATTCTTGTGTTACACAGCACGTTTGAGCTTCTGCAAGAACCAATGAGGTTCATTCTCATGTTACGCAGCACGTTTGAGCTTCTGCAAGAACCAATGAGGTTCATTCTCGTGTTACACAGCACGTTTGAGCTTCAGAAAGAACCAATGAGGTTCATTCTTGTGTTACGCAGCACGTTTCAGCTTCTGCAAGAACCAGTGAGGTTTGTTCTCGAGTGTCAAGCAGGTTCGGTTGAGCTTCTGTTTATGTTCACTGAGTAATGTTTTTATGTGAATAAAAGTCTAAATCTGTTCATCATATAAAGCAATTGTGTCTCTTCAGAAAATTTGGACTAAACCGCTCAATTCATATGGATTAGTTCTTTTTGAACTTTTTGAAGCATCAAAGTGGTAGTTGCGTATCTGAAAGACCTCAGATTTCATTAAAAAGATCTTCATTTGTGTTCTGAAGATGAACGAAAGTCGTACGGATTTGGAACGACATTAGGGTGAGTAATTAATGAAAGAATTTAAATATTTGGCTGAACTATCCCTTTTAGTGGAGCGATATTTTATAGATTGTGGTTGACCAGAATTCTGCTAAATTATCTAAATTTAAAACATCTGCTAAAAGCTATGCTTTTACTGAATGAGCACTGTGCCACTGTTCGTCCGACTGTTTTTACTGTACTTTATTTTATTTTTTATTCTAAAATGCTTTAATTATTCTTATTTGTTTTGATTATTTTATTTTCTCCTATGTAAAGCACTTTGAATTACCATTGTGTATGAAATGTGCTATATAAATAAACTTGCCTTGCCTTGCCTTGCCTAAATTATCACATTAAAATCCCACCTAATGATTTGCACCATCCTGTAATGCCTGGTGTCTCTAGTGTGCTAAAGCTCGCAAAGCTGACTAAAGCTTTGAAGACAGACCATATTTGACCAAGAAATACTGCCAAGCCATTTTTGTTGCTTTCTAATGAAAGCAATTTTACAATTTAATTACCTTTAATTAAAAAAAAATTCCTTTCTGCTGTAATGTCCCCACAGTCCCCTATTAAGGGAACGCGTATTCCTGCGCATCTGGTACAAAAGCTTTCCAGTAATTCAACGCCGCAGCTGTAACTTTTCAATTGAGATTCACAATCATCTAATTCTGCTGGGGACTTCAAGCAACAGTTGTCAATTTTGTGGCACGGCACATTTTATCTTCTTTTCCCCCTTTCAATATTTCTTTCTACATTCCTTTTTTGACCCAACCCTCCCTTAAAAAAGGTTTCCATGGCAACCATTGCCAAGCAACAGAGCAGTCAAACGCTCCTAATCCTGTGCTGTTGACAATGAGCTGTGAGCAGGAGAGGGGGGTTTACATGGTGCTCAGCAACCGGAGAGAGGGTAGACGTGTGCTCGTGCAAGCGGCGGAGAACGTGTGCTTGTGCTGAGAAGGACAGCGCGAGAAACTGCATTGCGCAATAGTCCGTCGAAGCAATGCAGCTCCAGTGCCAGTTGGCTGGGGGGAGTTGGACAGTCTCAAGATCTGGGTCACGGGAGGGATGCTTGGCCATATATCGGCTTTGATGAAGTTCATTGATGGAGGACTTCTACCATCTCTCACCTTATCAGTGTGACACCAGCCACTGAGGCACATTAGCTTCTTTTTTTGGTCTGATATTTTTTTTTTTGCCCAGACAGAATTATTCTAATTCTGTTATCATATATTTGCTCTCATGTTATTGTAATTCAGTGCGACTTTCTTTCTTCTACTGAACACAAAAATATATTTTGAAAGATTTCTCAGTGTTTTTTTTCCATACACTGAAAAGCAAAGGATTGTTTGGTTCCCAGCATTCTTCAAAATATCTTATTTTGTGTTCCACAGAAGAAAAAGTCATACAGGATTATAACAACATGAAGATTATTAAGTGATGACAGAATTTTTCGGTTAACTAGTGATTTGAACAAACCTTTAAATTTAAGTGTGTAACTCGTCCCACATTGTTTGTGCAACAGACATGAAAAATACCCTAAAATCTGTGACTTGTAAAGGAAAGACTACGGTTTTAACTTCCTTTTTTAACAATTACAACAACAAAAAAACCTTAGCACTGCATGGCAACATACTAAATAAACATTTAGAGCACCTTAGCAGCTGTTTGAATGAAACAAAAAAATATTTGTATTTGTTTAAGAATGAGCCACAATTGTTGAATAGTCTGAATTGAAATTGACTAGCTCATCTATTTTTCATATCGTTTCTTCCCTAATGTGACATATATCTGTATGAAACTGCTTCTCGAACTAGAAAATAATGTAGGGCGGGAGTTTTGATTTTGTCCATGTGGAGTTGATTGGATGGTTGTGGGGAGCTATTGGTCGATCTCTCATGTAACTGACAGGTTGTCTCGCCCTCACACCAGTAAACATGTCATCAGAGAATTTAAGAAAATGATGAATACACAATGAGGTGTACAGTAGTGATGGGAAGTCCGGTTCTTTTCCGCGAACCGGTTTTTTCGGACAGTTCGTTTCAATGAACCGGTTCAAAAAAACGGTTCAGCAGTTCTTTTACGTCATCACGTAATGACGTCGAATCTATCATCCCGGCGGATAAAAATACTTTAAATTAAAGGCATTTATAATCATAACTTCAGTTAAATATTAGTACTCATCGTCATAATCATCTTGGATAAGTTTCTTACATTTTGCAAACGAACCCTGCTGCAGCCCACAGGCATTGTGCTAACGCGGATGTTTTACATGTTTTAAAAATATAAAATGCATAAATGGTCTTCATCATTTTATTTGTTATTAAATAAACTTACATTTCGCCGAATTCGCCCTCTCATTTAAGTCCTCGGTTCACCCGTACTGCGTGCTCATGCATCAGCACAGCATCAGTCGGCCGAAAGAAAGTTCGGTTCAGAGACGGTGCTATCACGCATGCGCAGTATCTCCAGCTCATCGGTTCTCCGTGTCGAACATGTCCGAAAGAAACAGTTCTCGGTTCTGTACTGGTGATCCGAGAACCGCTGTACCTGTGCGTTCGGTAGTACACGCATGCGCAGTATCAGCTGCTCGTGCTCATCACTTCTCTCAGCACCAACATAGGTCTCAGTTCAGTGAACTTTTGGAGGTACTGGAATAAAATGTACTCCTGGATATTGGTTTATTTCTATTCAGAGGGACTGTCAGGCATATCTGAAAGTGAGTAACTTTAGTAACTTGTGGATCAGCGCTGACGCAAGACGCGAACTGTTTCGAACGATTCAGTCGATTTAGTGCACTGGTTCGACCGGTTCACTAAAAAGAACCGGTTCAAAAGAACGATTCGTTCACGAACCGGCCATCACTAGTGTACAGTTAAATTATTTACAATAAATACTGCACTATCCCATAAAAAATTTGAGAAAGGTACATTTTGATTTCTTGGTGACTTTTGAAAACTCTTCATGAGTTTAATTAGCATTCTGACAGCAACCCGAAATTACACAGGGCAAATCGAGCTCTGAATTTGAATTTTGATACATTATCTGGCAGCCATTGCCAGTAATGTTGAAGAATGCCTCAGACACACTGACTCATGTCTTTCAATTACTGATAAACAAGGACATACACAGGCAGCTTAGCCTCCATGCATTAAATGAAGCTTTGAAGCTAACCATGTTAGCCACATTAGCTGAATTGACTCAATTGTGAAAACTTGAAGTTGGGTATACATAGGCTACATAACATAGGCTCATTGGAAAAACGCATTTTTGCAACACTCTAAAAACGCACCCATACACATATCAAAAATAAACACTAGTGGATTTAAATTCCTTTTTTCACAAATTATGATTGAAGAGGCAGATCTATTAAAGGTCAATTTAATAGATAAACCAATAAACAAGTTGGCCGTTGGATTTGAAAAATAACTGTCATGTTCAAACTGCCCCAACAAACACTGATTGAACAAGTTCAGTCGGGTGAAAACAAATCCTC